>JFFI01002673.1:1468-23482 GCA_001563125.1 Colletotrichum salicis
TTGGGATTTCTAGGTGTGATTTCTGCTAAGCTTATGCACTCGTGTCGTCAAGCTCATTGCTTCTTCTCCCGCGGGGGGTGGGCAAGCAGCGGGCTAGCAAAGCGAGAAAGGCGTGGGACGGAATTGTTAGCCATTTCATTAGAGTTGCAGTGTAAGCTTCTACTGCTTTCGCGTTGCTCTTGTTCTGTTAGTGCAGTCTCCCTTCCAATACCCTATTCCAGTTTTTGGGTGTTTATTCTCTTTCTCGGTGTCGTCAAACTACCTCTACTAGTGTAAGGTAGCCACACCCACTCCCAGGCATTGGTGCGAAGAGCTGTCTTGACACATGAAAATGTGACAGCAGCAGCTTTGCTGAAAGCTGTGTGCCCGTGGGCGGTCAGAGTTCGAAGGGAGGGTTGCAAGCGCACGCGACGATTTGCGACGATCACCCAGCTCGTGGTGCGTGGGCAACCCAAATCCATGGGGAAGTTAAGCCAACCATCTACATGGAAGCTACGCTACTGGGAGGAAGAGCGGTGATTTTCCCCTCCATTTCCTCCTCCCCCTTCTGCGACAAAACCAAACGCACCAAAGGAGAAAGCTCCGACACTCTGGAGACGAAAGGAATGGGAGGTCTACCGGGCTAGCAGTAGCGGTTGCCCCTTCTACGCTTCACCACCACCACCACCCCTTTCCTTCTCGTCCTTCACCGCCGGGACTGCTGTATTGGAAGTGTTGTAGAAGGGGCTGTTCTCGGGAGGCCGCATTGGGAAACTCCAGACCTCCTAGACTTGTTTTTCCCCGTGTTGGTGTGGTGGTGTTGGTTAAATTATTTGGCAGCCTGGGGAAGATGAAGGCCGGGCTAAAATTCCACACTTACTCCTCAGAGTCCTTTCACTACTTCACTATGAGCCAGCCACATTGCATCTGACAGCGCCGGTCACCGCTCCGACAAGATTGTTGTTGTTTGTGTTTTGCTTACGAGCTTATTCACACGCTAGATTTCCCCGTCGAGGCACGTCCTACGTCTGTGGGTGTGGGCTTTCTTTCTTTCTTTCACTTGACCGTAATTCTTTTAGGGGCTTGAGAGGAGCAATTGACTCTCGTAAGCTCGAGACTTTTGGGGGGGAAGGACACACGCCTTACACAGGGAGGACACAATGTCTCAGAGCTCGTTGGGCCGTGGTAATCCGATGCTGGGAAAGTTTGGCTGTGTTTTTTTCGAGGTTGTGGTGTGGTCAAATTAGATTTCAGGGTCTTTGGAGGTTCAGTTCGTTCGACGGAGGCACGGAGGATGAGAGGAGTGTCACGTTCTTCTCGGTGCTGAAGGTGAGAAAGTGAAGCATGAGGCGCCCCCCTTCCTCCATCGCCCTTTCTCGACTGGCCTGCTACTGTTCAATCGCGAATGGGAGTTTCGCCATGATGCCCCCTTGTCGGCGTTTCGTATGAACGTTTCTGAAATCTCGACCCGAGGAAAAGGAAGAGCAGTAGAAAAGCTTGACAAGACGGGAGCGAACTGTTTGGGCTTGCTCTCGACAGAGACTGCCTAATCGTCATCGGGCATCGAGTCACCTGGCCACAGGATTTTGGGCAATGACACATGCCTCGCCTTCGTCTGATCTCGTCGACCTTTCTTTCCCCGTCTCGGTTCCTTCCAGAATGTTCAAGAACCTCAACCACATGGCCGTTGGGATGGGAGGAGGGCAGGAAAGCCTTCCAACCTTCAGTTCCGTCACTGCCGTCAGTGGTTGTCGAGAAAATATGCCATGAGGCTCAAACTCTTCGATCCTCGTCCCTTGGTGCATACACAAAACCACCATCTTTCCTCGGTTCTCGGGCCCCGGAAGCTCGGTCATCGAAAGAATGGCGAGTCACGGATGGTGAGAAGCGTGACCGGTTCTTGCTATCTTCCCGTGCCTTATGAAAACCTGAGGCGAGGTTTCATGAGCCGCGGATCTTTACTTCCTCCATGGGTTTCGGGGGGAGGGATACCTATCTTCCATGCCCCCCCCCCAGGGCAACCAAGAATGAGAGAATCGGGGAGCGTCATCGGTCGAAGGGTGGTTCGCCTCGTTGGCCCTTTCCCTCCGATGACGGCTTCCCCGGTTTCAAGGGCTCAGCATGAGTGTGTGTGACTGGTGATTCCTCTGAAAAGTGTTTATCGCTGTCCACCTTCTTTTGTCCCTTTTTTTTAGGTGTTCCTTTCTGTGTCGATCATTGCGGCTTGGAAATGTTTCGTTTCAAAGAAGGGCGGATGCTCTCGCCAAGTGTCAAGGTATCTCTTTCCCCAAGTCGGATAATTTTGGTACATTTGTACATTCTTTGTAGATTCGCCATCTTTGCCAGGCTTGGTATTTTGGTCAAAAAGTTTATCCAAGTTACGTAGAGTAAAGATCCTCAGCAGCGTGATGATCGTTGAACCCATTTGGACAGTATCGAAACGTGGCGGTTACTGGCTGTGGTTTGATGATAGAGGTCGAGGTTGTATGTGGAAGTGATTGACGGTACGTTGTTGGTGATCGTCGGTCACGAGTGATGCAGGAGGGCATGTCAATCTTGTTGCCTCGTGTGGGGGCTAAGCAACGTATGCCAGCCACTGTCCAATGGTCCATCGCGGGTGTAGGAACGTTGGTGAGTTCGAAAGTCAAGTTCGATCACCGATGTTGATGCGGGACTGGACGAGTCAGTTGCCTGCTTTGATATTCTTCTCGCGTGGCATGTCGTGTATCGTCAGACATCGGGGCTGCTGCGAGGTCGTATGTCATATTTGTTGCTTACGTAGGGCGAAGCAGGCGAGTACAGGAATCAGTCATGAGGTTGGACATGTGAGTCCTGTATAGGTAAGCTGACTGGCGAGTGAAATATGACGAGACATGTGGTTCGATGCTGACTTTCCTCTGCTTACGTGTTGACGGCAACTTGGGCGATGTGGTCTCTTTGACTTTGATACCAGGCGGGAATTGTGACTTCAAAGAGATTGGGACAATTGAGTCCTTTTTCAAGTCCATGAGCAAGTGTTTCTTCGAGTACTTACTGAAATTACCTTCTACGCCGGCAGGGCACGCCGAGAAGTAGTAGTACTCCGTTCGTCCGCAGAATAGAAAGTAGTCGTCAGACTGTGAAGAAGAGAGAAGACCTTGCGGGGACCATGTGATTTATCTAGGGCTTTTTCTCTGAAATTTTTCACATGGCTGGCAGTGAGGTTTAGATGCTGTCTTGTGGTGATCTGACGGATGTATATTGGGATACATTTTTCGTGTAATTAGACGTCATGAAGCAGCATTTGCTTGATCCTCCACACAGCTTTTCTTCTCAGCCGCCTCAAGTATCATGTAGATAAGTGCTCGTAATTCTAATGATTAAGTGAAAATTGTATTGTGTTTTCCACAGAATTCGGAGTGTTCTGTAGGCATGCAGTTATGACTCGGTGTAATTCACCTCCCCGTTCAAAATGTTCAGCAACGATTCGTAGACAAAGAATATGTAGCTATCTTGCACCTTTGCCTCGAGAATATAGCGTTCTGAGCCTAGTACCTGCATGGGTACGTTCCTCGTCTCTAGAAGCAATGAGTTCTGACTGAAGGACTTATTGTCAACATCTTACATCTTTCATACCGCTAAGATAGCTGCGTTTGAGGGACGTGATTCAATATCTACACGATGCCAGCCAGCGTATGACGTCCAACTTTGACATAAAATACCTGGATAAGGCATGGTACAAGGACGTGAGGTAATATGCAACATATTGATTTCAACCATTGAAGTTCACGAAGGGATATCGGGGCAAGAGTTACAACATTTGGCAGGATCCTTCATGGGAAGTCGCCAACTCGAGACCTCGTATGAGGAGAGAAGATGAAGGGTCGGAACCATGTAAATGTCAAAACAAGTGGGGAAAAACTAAGAATCGTTCCGTACAATTCACTTATTTAATCTAACCTGAGAGTTTATCAAGCCTCCTTATATTGAATGTACCTGTGGAGTGATGTTGGCTAACCAGGGAGAAAGTGAGATGACCAACAGGGCATGACAGATTATCTCCAAATAGCTCGCAAGCAAGTACGACTATAGCTAGAGAAGGTCTCAAGTAAAGGAATAGACTTGAGTTTCACCAAGAGGTCGGAGTGGGAGAGCTGCCATGTATAGACCCGTCTTAAAAGATGTCGGTTCCGGCTGGCTCAGAACTCACAGACTCAGCAATTACCATCCCCCACGTCCAATCTTACAGTATTTGTTTCTCTGAAAAGACCCACACAGGCAAGACCTGTTTGATCTTGCTCCGATGGTCTGAATGACACCACCAGCGGGTCACTTAAACCGCTTCCCGTCTTGCTCGAATGAATGCCCCTGTATTCGACCCCGATATCTGCGAGAAATTCGGAAGTAGAGTTTACCATGAACGCCCATATCCTCTCCATATCAAACGGCTGAAGCTTTATAGACCAGGGAGCGAGAACCAGGAAAATAGTGCAAGGAAAGATGGATGTTCGGTCAGGAGATTGGGCCACAGTGATGAAGTAGGAGGAATGGATAGCCATGCTCACAGTTGCAGCTGCCCGGATAGTACTTCCTTGACATCAACAGACAATCCTTTCCGCACGTATCTCGAAATTCAAGATGTGCTCCTGCTACTGTAATTACGTAGTGGCATATATGTATTTGCAAGAGGTACATGGCAACTCGATCGAGATGGAGATCTGAGTGGACGCGATGAGTCGAGATTGCTGTCCTCATTGGTTCTCCATGTATTCAATTTTAACTGACTTTTTTTGCGATCAGTGAAGTAAGTAGAAAGGCCAGATGCCATAAAAGACGTTCTTTTTAAGTCGGCAAAACTTGGACCAAAGAGACAAAAGAGTTCACCCTTCCTCCCCCCCGGTGCTGGACTAGGGGCTACATCTCTTGGTGCTCATGCTGGGAAAATCGAACTCGAACTCGTAGCCTGTCGTCGAGTAGGCTGCGAGCGTAATTAATTATTGTTGACCATTAACCGTTCCACCACCTAGCCAGTTTGACCTGACCCGTCGACCTAGACGGGCGCCTCCTGGCTGGTGACAGGAATGGAATGGAGGGGACCTATATCGGCATCGTCTGTGGTGTATTGCAGATGAGATGAATGTGCGGAAACCAAGGAGCGCCTTATCTCTTTACGCTGATACATTACGCTTATACTCGATGGCGGCTACCGTAGAAGAAGGCATTGGGATCACACTGGTCTACCAGGACCTGAATAAGACATACAGTTCGGCTGCATCGTCAAGCTGCGAATGTATTCAACTCGCAAAGCAAAATGAAGACTGATAGGGTCAACAATGGTGCGGCAGATGAAATAAAAATGAAGGAAAGTGAGGGAGACTCAGTATAGTCCGTGGTTGTATATTCTACGAGCCCGGTGATCACATAGTTAATGCTTTGCTGCGGAACATCCAGCACCACCAACGAGTTGAGTTTTCATCCGTTAGAAAAGGTCGTACACAACAGTGAGTTAATTGCAGTCAAATATACTCTCAAGCTACGCAACCAAACATAAAATCAGAAGTCTCGCCCACGCTTGCTTGCATCTCGAAGATGCAACATGCGTTTGATACAGGAGGAAGACACGATGTTGATGAGAAATCATTAAACTGAAGTCTAGAAGCTGCATACGATACAAATGCTGCTTAGGAGCATAAAGTTGCGCCAATGCGTGTTTCTCTGTTCAACCAGCTATGAGAGATCAAACGGGGCTGCTCCGTGCACTGCGGGTCATGTGCTCTGCGGCGTGACCAAAGTTTCTCCCGCTAGCCGAATCGCGAATGGACTCAGCCGAAAGATTCCTGCCTGCGACCTCACCCGAGCTGCCTCCAGCAACACATCCCCATTGCCAGCTCAGCCCATCATGAACTCCTTCCGCTTCGCGCGCGCGGCTCTCCGAGCCCGCCCTGCTGCCTTCCGTGCTCCCCTCCAGCGCAGAACCTACGCAGATGCCGTCCCGGACAAGGCAAGCAGCCCGAGCCTGCATCCTCCGAGCCGGAGGCATCCCGAGTACCCGCTGACCATTCGCAGATCAAGCTGAGCTTGTCCCTTCCTCACCAGGTACGAATTCGATAATGCCCGAGATCATTGAACGAGAGACGAGACGACGACACGAGGGGGATGCAGGGCGGAAGTCAATTGACGGATCGGAGCTAATTGCCGCAACACGCAGTCCATCTACCAGTCCCAGGATGTCGTCCAGGTCAACATCCCCGCCGACTCCGGCGAGATGGGAGTCCTCGCCAACCATGTTCCCGCCATTGAGCAGCTGAAGCCCGGTCTGGTCGAGGTTGTCGAGGAGAGCGGCCCCAGCAAGCAGTTCTTCCGTACGTCACAACCGAGATGGAACTTTTCAAGGGATAGGAGAATAGCAGGAAACTGACAACGGCTGTGTTTATAGTGTCCGGCGGCTTTGCCGTTGTCCAGCCCAACTCCGTTCTCAGCATCAACGCCACCGAGGGATACCCCATTGAGGACTTCAGCGCCGAGGCTGTCAAGTCCCAGCTCGCTGAGGCCCAGAAGGTCGCCAGCGGCAGCGGAAGCGAATTGGAGATCGCCGAGGCGAAGATTGAGGTTGAGGTGAGTTACCTTCCGAGAGCAAAACGCCCGAGAGACAGAGAAAAGATGCTAACCGTACTCTTGTAGGTTCTTGAGAGCCTCCAGGCTGCCCTAAAATAGAGTGTAAAAGAAGGTCGTGGCAGACACATGACGTTGTACATCAAGACTCGGATTCCCATAACTCTATCTAACATCGCATAATTGAATCCACTTGCGACGTTTCTAGCGTTCTTTCTCTGTCAAACAAAAACCATCATTGCGTGCATGCTATGGATGTTACGTCATGTACCAGACGGTCCTTCCACGGAGTGACTGCACGGGTCGAGACTACCCCGGATACCAGGCCGGTCCTGGCTCCTACTCAAGAGAAGCCCCTGCCTGCGTTCTGCCCCTTGAACTCGTCCCAGAAACTACTTATCCTGACCTCACTCGAGGCAAATTCTCTTCCCTAGGTAATGTTCCGCATCGCCCGTCAAGGAGCATCGTTTCTCAAACCCCCACGGCCCATCCATTACAGTACCAATCTGCACTTCTCACGACATCATACAGTATTATTCAATCATTTCCCATTGTTTCTCAATATGGAAGATCCCTTCGTTGACGACTTTCCCCCGCCCCGAGCCAATGTCTTCGCAACGGATCCCGACGATGGTGACATCCCAGAAGGCCTTGTTTCTGCCCGACGGCAGAAGTTCTCAGGACGACCTTCTACTCGTGTAATGAGCCGCAAATCATCACCTCTAGGCGCGAGGGAACGCGAGAGCACCTGGTCTGGCTAGGGTCAACGTACCAACAAGGTCTTCGCGAGACCAGCAACGCGCAACACTCAAACCGCAGAGTCCAGGGTCCCGTCTCAAGACCACTCATTTTTTGGACAGAGTCCGAAGCAAGCTTCCAAGAGCAATAGCCAAGCTGCCATACCTGCGTTACGTCTGCAAAAGTCAATGTACCTCACTCCTCCGCGAGTAGCCGACCCAGACTCTACGCAGCTTCGCCAGGCCGCTTCAACTGGCAGGCTTCGAATGAGACCGAGCAGAACGCTGAATCGGCCTCCAAAGATGCCCATGGCAACGGTGTCGGCTGCACCAAGCCCGCAGAAGCCACGGCACGTCTCCAACCACTCTGTTTCCTCCACCCAGTCTTACGGGACTGAGCTCACTACTTCGACAATTCGAAAACGCCATGCTCGGGACATCTTTGCAGAATTTGGCATCTCCCGTCCGTCGGGATGGCTCTCTGACGACGAAGAAGAGGATTTTTCGCGTCACCGAGATGGAACCAACAGTATTCCCAGGCATGTTCTCAACACGTGCCATTCCTGCGGCGCCGAGGTGACTTCTCGCACTTTCTGCTCCACATGCGGCCATGCGGTGTGCCCACAATGTGCCAGCGAAATACCTGACGATGGCTCGATCGACTTCGAGCATACTGAGAGTACTCATCGAAATGCTGTAGCCAGTCAGCATCACACCTCAAGGCTAACAGAGAAGCATGTTGAATCATCCTCTAGCCTGGAAGCTACCGAGACATCGAAGAAGAACCAGAGGGCCCCGGCCACCTCGGTCAATCTCAATGAAAACCCCTTCATACTCGCAGACAGGATGACGAAGATCACTACGGCCGAACCTCAGATCACTGACATGACGGTTCGCGCCGGACAAGCATCAAGGCTTTCAGATTGCGTTCCCAGGCAAACGGACCTGAACGTCGCAGAGATACCCGGAGATTATGGGAATCCAAGGTGCAATGCCACCCATGCCGGGCATCATTCTGGCCGCCACAGTATTGCATGTATCGTGGAACAGCACAGCTCAGTAAACATGGGTGAATCGGGGCCGCTGCGGCCACATCTTCCGCTGGATGATCCCGTCCAAAACAAGATTGACCAAATGTACCATCACGCCGAAGATCTCAGACGTGCACAGCACATCATGGAGCACCTGGCCACTGGTTCCGCTGGAATTTCAGCAAGCAAGCAGAACTCTCAATCCGCCACACCCCTTGAACAGCAGATGCAATCCTGGACCGAAGGTCCAGACACTGATCGCGAGAAGCTGATTAGCTTCGATGCGGCGATGGCCGAAAACAGCGAGCATGCCAGGGCCTAGGACGTTCTTGGCCTCGAGAGGTCACAGTCTCTGAACGTAGATCCAGTCAAGAAGAGAGGCTCAGAGTCTTTGTCTGTCCGAGCTGGGGGACGACTCTCACGTTCTCCATCATGGCTGAAGAGCCCAAGCCAGGTGTCGGAACGCACGAAGAGCAGACTGACTACGATAGGGACCAAAAGTTCTCCTCAGATGAAGACGCCCAACCGACGAGTTTCCGTCGCGGAGACAGCTAGTCCAGCATCTGCGGCATCTCTACAGAGTGCCAAGAGCAGTGGCCACTTGATCCAGGGCCAGTTTGAGCAGCTCAGTTCCCCAACAGGCGGAGCATCTATTCAGTGGCCAAAGTTGAAGAAGGTTCACAAAGAAGCAAACTTGGAAGCAGAAAAGGAGCCGCTTCCGTGGCTACAGAGACCGTTGCGTCGTGTGCATAAAGAGGAGAACATGTCGCAGCAAGCTCAGGAACAGAAAGCTGCCGACGTTGAGTCGTGGAGATCGCAGCTTCGAAAGGTCTCAGCCACAGAAGCAGAGTCTTTTGAGGTACACCATACACATCATGTCGATCCCAAGCGGGCGGACAGTTGCGTCTCATGTGGTCATGACAAACCATCGCCACCGCATGTCCCTTCAGAGGAGAGGAAGAGTGCATCGAATGTTGCCACAAGCTCTGCGAAGGGTACCGACAGCACGGAGCAAGGCGCACAGGAGGAC
Source organism: Colletotrichum salicis (assembly GCA_001563125.1). NCBI lineage: Eukaryota > Fungi > Ascomycota > Sordariomycetes > Glomerellales > Glomerellaceae > Colletotrichum > Colletotrichum salicis. The sequence continues at coordinate 10,837 of JFFI01002673.1, forward strand.
CAAGCTTATGCAATGAGGCATAAGCGCCTTGAAGAGATGAAGAAATCGGTCTCCCAAAGATCGAGCTCGAGGACCTCGACGACAACGAAGGTGGAATCAAAGACTGTAAGCCAAGTCGCCCGGACTTTGGAGGCTACCTACCCTACTTCGGAAACGGTCGAAGCCGAGGAGGCCCTTGATGAAAACGGCATGCAGCCGGTGACCCGATTATCTCGGTCCCTTGACGACGAGGTTGAGGTCTTCAGTCCTCTACCAATCATGCCACCGAATCACACATGCTCTTGGAAGGAGAGATATCTGAATCTGACAGCGGAAGTGCGGGAGTTGAAGGCGGAAATTGTGTCTCAGGAACGACGCGACGCGCCTGGGCTCGTGGACGTGGGTGTCAACGTCAATCAAGAAGATGACTACGAATTAGGAGTTGAAGGGCTTACTATAGTCATGCATCTCAGAGGTAAAGATGATTTGATCATCAACACAGACTTGACGCATGCCTCTTCCGGACTTTGAGGCAAGGGAAAAATGCTAGGTTGGAATTGCTTTTTGAACGTAGCGGATGGGTAGGGAATGGGATTATGATAGCAGCATGGATTAGACTTTGCGAAAACCCCGAATAAATTGCTTTCATCGCTATGTCGCTGAACATGTCTCTGCTCAGCGTTGAGTGACCAATGAAGTTTGAGCAGTGAGGCTCTTGGAACGGGTCTGTAGAATCAGCATTGTCCGTCAACAGAAGAGAAGCACAGGTGCAGGGGGAGGGAGGCGGTGCTGATGTACATCACTACTACGGCTGTCGAGGTTGAGATGTAATAGTATCCAGCCAGTCGACCCTGAATAATGTCCCGGACGAGAATCAATCCTGCCTGTTTCTCAATTGACCGAAAGGCGAAGCTTGAGCTGTTGGGTGTATATAGATGGGTAAAAGCTTCATCGTCACTTTGGAGAGAGGCAGCGATTGTGCCACTCATAGAAATCGTGTTTTTTTTGCGTCAAATGCACAGAGACTTCCTCATAAATTGAACGTTAAATATCATTTTGAACAAGATGCTGCCTGCACGCCGTATCTCATCTACATGTCATGCCAAACGTCTAGATTCCCGAACCTCGTGTGACCTGGTGAGAGGCCAATGGAGTAAGGAGAGAAATACAAGTACTTTCGGTCTATAGGGTATCAAGACGTGCCCCCACCCACCTGAATCTAACTACCCTACCCTACCCGTAACCATGTTGACTTGCTGTTTAAAGTCTCTTGTGATGGAGATGTTGCCATCTGACCCGTCTTATCTTTGTACGAGTTGTATGTGTTTATTTGGAGATGCCTGCCCTCGATCTGGCAAGGTTCCAACATTGCCTCTTTAGAACCAAGGCTCTTGGCCTGCGCAAAGTCTTAGGCGTTTAAAGAGCCGAGATGGTATCCGTGGCGTCGGTTCCGGTCGTCTTCGCAGAAGGGACATCGTGGGCGACCTTCATGGGCCTGCCCTGAGCCTTTTCGGTCAGGCTGACAAGCTCCTCCAACATCAGGTCTCGGGTCTTGCGGGTGAGCTCGTCGACGTCGGCAGCGGTCAGGCCAGTGGTGGGGATAGGGTCCAAGACTGCACAACTCTACGTTAGCATGTATTCGGCGGCGGGAGGACACATGGACAACCGAGCACTTACCCTTGACGGGGATCTTTCCAGAGTTAAAGATGAGGCCCTTGAGGTAGAGTACGTGGCTGTAGTTGGCGACAACGCAGGGTACGATGGGCACACCGGCCTGAACTGCAAGGTGGAAGGCGCCTTTCTTGAATGGTAGCAATACGGGATCTTTGGCGTAGCTGCGGGTGCCCTCGGGGAACATGTAGACGCTCTGATTCCTCTTGCGAATCTGCTCAGCAGCGCCAGCCATGGCATCTTTGGCATCCTTTGTGTTCTTGCGGTCGATGAAAATGGAGCCGCTCAAGCTCATGAACCAGCCGAGAATGGGCGTCTTCTTGAGGGAAGCCTTGGCAGTGACGCTACAGTACTTGGGGAACATGGTACCCAGCATCAGGACGTCGAGCTCGGTCTGGTGGTTGCCGACAAAGACAGCAGGGCGGGTACTGTCGAGAATGTGGTTGGGATCAACGACCTCAAAGGTGACGCCCGTGGTGACGGCCATGATGTAGTACAAGAAGCGGCCGGTCATCCATTGCGCAATGCCCTGCTCACCGATGAGGGTCAGGAAAATGGAGGCAAAGACACCCCAGCCGGCCGCTACGGCAAGCGAGATGTAGGATGCGAGGACACGAGCGCCAAAGGCGGCCTTGGGAACGACGAAGGACAGCATGTAGAGGGCGACGACGAGGGCGGCATAACCCTTGAAGAAGGAGTAAATGTAGCCCAGGAAAGCCGACATGGCTGCTGGCGATGGAGGGTGCGTGGCTGATTAGGAACGGCGGCAGATGGGCGTAAAAGGAGACAGGCGCGCGGAAAAGCTTGGAGGCGATTGAGAAATCGGACTGGGCGTGCGTTAAGCTTCTTTGGGGCGCGCCTCGGGAGAGCGGATGTGTTGAGGAGGGCGGTTTTGGAGGCGGGGTTGAGGCCGTGGAACGGAGGATCGTCGCAAGGGCGCGGCAAAACGATGGGAGGTTTCTGTCTTGGGGGAACGATGACAGGCCAGCAGTACAGATGCTAGGAAGAGAGATGGAGAGGGAAGAAATAGAGGACAAGGCTACAGCTTCCAAAGACACATGTTCCAGGGGGTGAGTAGGAGCACAAGGTATCCGTATGAATGTGTGTCTCAGAGAAGGTGGGAGGGGAGGTTAGGTTGACAGAGAGAGAGAGAGAGAGACTCGACTCGCAATGACGATGTAAGGGAATTGGAATTGGTGGGCGCGGACCAGCGAGAAGAAGTTAAGGTCAGTCAGAGTCAGCTTGCGACAGGTCACAGAACTGCAAGAAGTGGAAACGGGAAGCGCCAAGTGGCGGGATTATGAATGGGCACTGGCAACTGGAAGGTCTCCGTATGGCAAGGACGGGATCGGTAAATTGTACGGATATTGGTGGAATGGTGCTGCACACCGCACTTCAAGCTCTTTGGATTGGCGGGGGAGAGCCCGAGAAAGAGAGGCCGAGACTGAGAGGAAAGGGCCCTGGTCACAACCGTTAATCAACCGAAGTGTGGTGACTGTGGTCATGGGTCGTGACGGGGGTCATCAGCATCCATGGCTACCTTACGAAGTAGGTACATAACCTAAGTGATTACTCCCCCAAAATACTCTGTAAGGAAAGGTGTGGGGTTCCCTGTCGGTTCGTGTCCCAGACAAATATTTTTGGTGGGATGACTTTTTGGCTGTTCTGGGGAAGAAATGCCCCTCCAGACTTCCGGAGGCTCAAGTCGTTGGGATTCGGAAAGCCGGCGATGACTGGATTGGTCCAAATCGCCGACCTCGTGCCTTGTAGCACCTAAACCATAAAACGGTCCCTTGCTTTGCCATGAGTTGCAGAGGTATACCTAGGTAAGGTAATCTGTGGTCTTTAAGCCACCGTCAACCTCAAGGTAATCACGGCTAGGCTTTTTGAGGCGGTTGGGGACGGGACATGCTCAGGACCAGACCGTTATGGGCGCTAGACCTGATTGTTCTTGATCTCCTGTCGGTAGGCCGCTAGCACATGTCATTGTCCCGTCTAACGTCCACCATGTGCTGATTGGGAAGTGCAGATGGCGGACCAGCGAGACACCTGATGAGAGAGAGGGGGGCGGGTAGAGACAGACATCAAATTTTGAGACGAAACTCTGTACTACCTACTCACCACAGCTAGTGTGCATTGAATGTCTTAGTTTAAGTAAGGAAGCCGCTTGAATGCTGAACCGGCGGTTAAAAGGGTTGGGGAACAAGGCAAGTTCAGACGGGATGGTGACTGGCGCGCTTTGCACGTGTAAAGTGTAGAGGCAAGTTCTGAAGGCATACCTACCTACCTTCCCTACATCAAGATGCCCTGTCCAAACATGCAAGTCTAGACTGTCGTGCCTCCCTGACATCCAAAAGGCATGTGGAGGTGGGGCAAAGAATGTTCCCCTCCTCCTCCTTCAATGCGGTCACTTTGCGGTGCCCCAAAAGCATGTGGCAGGAGTCAGGGCCTGCACTCTTCCCCAGCGATTCAGATTCAGATTCAGATTCAACCCGCTGTTCCTGTCTCGGAGCCCCTCCGTCATACGTATGCGCCTTACCTGAGGCAGAGGATCTTGGGCAAGTAGAGGTTGGCAGCAAGTGCGGAAAATGTCACTTCAAAAACCACAGCCTTTCATTGGGACTCTCTCGCCCATGTCATTGATGTTTACTTGAACATTACATTAGCAATTCCAGACTCTCGATGCCGAACTGCCCTTCACGGATTACCTAATCCTCGACATGGCTAAAGTGGACGTTGGTCCAAGCTGCCAGATGGCAGGGGGCTCTTATCGATAACCCACTATCGAAATACTGACTAAGATCTTTACCCGGTGCGTCCGCCTGGGGTCTGTCTGAGCTCCGCGTCAATACCTGTTGCCCGACGGCGAGGAGTTCGCAACCTTGATCGCACGACATTCGTCAAACATATCGCACATTACCGCGGAACCATCTTCGATATTACCGCCTGTCGTCTGCCGGGATAGCATATACGACTAACCTCACAGCCAGTGCCGAAACGACCAGCGCCTCGGTCACTGGCGCATCTCCTTGCTGCCATAGAGTGACCTTGAGCCCGCTGCCATTCCGCGACCATGCCCTCTCGCCGGGAACCACCCCCCCTCTCAGTTCGCTTGCCGGCGGGCAATGCGCAACCCGAACTCCCTCCTATATCCGCCCTATTTCTCATCGATTTTGACGTTAAGGCTGGCTATACCATTGCTTGGAAACAATCCGCCCCCGGAATCGAGCTCGAGGGCCTCGTCGAATATAAGAGCTTGCCTTCGGGTCTGCACACTGTTCCGGACGACTTGATATACTTTGTGCACGAGGGGGAGCATGCAGGCCTCAGCGCCTTCATCAACACGCCATGTGATGAGGAGGAGGCGCGACATGCGCGCATGATTGCCGTCGGCGTCCTAGTGCCCCTCAGCTACGGCCGCCTTGGCCGCGCCTGGAGACATGCTGAAGGTCTCAAGGATATTGCATCGTCAGTGCACATTGCGAGAGCAGGAGAGGAATATCGTTACTGACTATATATTAGGAAATTGGCTCAAGATCGCAAGAATACTAGTCTTCTTGATGACTATTGGGAGAATAACAAGGCCAAGGAAGGGGCTGAACAAGAACGACCCCCGATGGAGTCCCCTTCTATCAGTTTCAGTTCTCAAGCCGCACAACCAAAAAAGTCGAACCATAATCGCAATCGCTCTGCATCAGACGGGGCTTCCTTACTGCCAAGCGGGCATCGACTGTCGCCATATCACCCGGCCTGGAGCCTGACGACGTTGCTGGACACATTCGGGCCACTCATATTCCCGATTCACAGGGCAGCTCTGCTGAGGAGGCGCATATTAATATCGTGTCATGCGCCGGTGCGAGAGATTTGCAACTTTGGTACGTTGCCCCGAAAACCATCTTATGGCCCCACTGACATCCGATCAAGTGTACAATATTTCTGTTCTTTCAAATATTCCCCAGACCGTGGCCGAGTTATTGGCTCCTACATCGTCCTCCCAACGTCTGAGGCCGCTCTTCACCATTGGAGTTCACGATATTCCCTTCTTGGTGGAAGACTTTGAAGCTTCGAAGCGCCGGAAAGTCGACAGCAATGACGACCTGGCGGACGAGGCTGGCTCTGGATGGGTTGCTTGCACGACTGATAGTATCCTTGCTATGAAGGATACTCTGTGGGACATGCTCATCACCATGCCGCCACCGTATGCTCCCAACGCCAAGGAAAAGGCCTGGCCAACTGTGGAATGTCCTCGCGGTACGCCTGTCAAGGCAACACAGCGCGATCTGAGGCGGTTCCGTGCCCTGAAGGCTGGCCTGGCTAGGTTGTCACCAACAACGCCAAAGCCAATGACGGCTGAAAGTCCCCGGTCGGAGACTTCAACGAGTTTCAAGCTGACCACTGGTGCCTTCCCGGCTTCAGCTGCCGAGGGCGATGAAGCTCTGGACAAGATTGTCGAGCCATCAAGTTGGACAGCCTTGGCATACAGTGGATTTATGTGGTGGGCGAGCGCCGGTGAACAGGCACGGAGCGAGGAACAGGAGGAGGCGGCCCACGATGCGGCGCTGCTCGCGGACCTGGGTCTGATGCCCCACACTCCGAGCATGTCGAAACCCATTGCAAGACCCCGGTCATCGGCATCCGGTGGCATGGCTGACTGGACTGGATCCCTTGTCTCCCGGCCATTCGCTGGCGCCGAGAACGAAGAAGCAACAACGGAGCTCGCCGTCATTGCCTACTTCCATCGATTGACAGCGCAAATGCTTACGGTCATGGCTGATTTGGTGGAGAGTTCAGACGACCGCTACGAAGACGAGGATGATGAAGACGACGCTGATGATGTTCCTCTGAGGACCAACAGTGAGTCGGATCAAAGCTCGGTGCGAGTTGGCAGCGATGCACTCGAGAGTATGGGTCTCGACGTGTGGAACACGCACGATGCGGAGTTTGTCAAGGAACTCATGAGCAAGTACTATGACCGAAGGCCGTACATTGAGGGCAAAGGTGTCGAGGTTTGCGGCGTTCGGGTCTGCTAAGTTTTCAACTGTTTGCGAGAGCGTCGATCTTGTTTTCTCAATTTGTAAACACTATCTCGTCCTCGCCTGTACGGGGGGACGACTTTTTCCAGATATGGCACTCTGGATGGGCGTAATAACAGTGCTATGTCCCTATCCGTCTCAAAATCTGTTGGGGGCGTTTGGTTATCATCGTTTTTACTGGACGAGCGTGTAGGAACGCGTCTCTTGTACATGTCATGGTTCTTCTAGAAGGCCAGCAGAATAGTTTCATCCGATATCAAAGAGCAACCGCAGCAGGGTCCTCTGTGACTATTGGTGGGTCTTTTACACATGAAGAAGCTCGAGATTGCAGCCCTGGGGAGATGTTGACACTCGGCTATACTCTGGGGCGGCCTTTTCATAGCTCACAACTCGGGCATCAAAATTCCGGGGATGCACGCATGTTTCTCGGGCAACCCTGACCAGTCCCAGGGGAAATCCAAAGATCGAGGTTGAACAGAGGAGAGCGCATGGATTATTAGCGTAGATTTGAATAGGGCTGACCTGGATCACCCAAGCTGGGGGAGCGCACACTGTCGAAATGGTCAAAATGAGGGGTGAGGGGCAGTGGGAAAATAGTGGCGGATGCGGATATTGTAGTGGGATGTTTGGCTTCTGGATCTTTCTACGGGTGATACAGCACACTACGGATACTTCAGGCTAAGAGCCTTAGCCGTATCGCAAACCTTCAAACAGCAACGTTTCCGTCCGGATGACTGAAGACTTGGCCGATAATTTGCCGGGACATCACAGACACGTAAGGTTCCTAGTGTAGGTGTGTTGGTGTGTAAGTACGTACGGGTATTGTAATGTAGTATCATCTGGGTTGGGCTGGATTCAAGAGCCGGAGAGAAAGACAGAGGGACGGGCAGGGCAGCAAGCCAGGAACCCCGCCCTCGGATTACCAGGGGAAGGACATGCCATAAAGAAGCTTGGCGCTTCCTTGCAGGCACTGCGCAGGGAGGTCCAGTGGGATGTGCTGGGCTTCTTTGGGGTGCTTGGCCCCTCATTGAAATTAGCTTCCTCGTCTTCAGTCGAGTCCACCTAGTCTGGCCGACAGGCATCAATCAGACTGAGGTGTCACGGTGTTTAGTGTTTACGTTGTTCGTTGTCCAGCTGTCCAGATGCCCACAGACCAAGAGTTGACCCCACTTGTTGTGCACGAGACTGAGGAGTGAACAGCGACCGACTTTTGGCCCCCCCTTGAAATTGCAACTGGAGGAGAGGAAACAGACCGAGAGGGACCTACCTGGTAATTAGTGTAGTGAGCGGGAAGCGAAAAAAAAAAAAAAAAAAAAACAAGAGCCCACCGACACCGACAGATACCACCTGCCGAGTCTTTCTGTCTTGTGGTGCTGTGATATCCCCTCAGCCTTGCACCACCCTCTCTTTTTCCTCTCCCACTCATTTCGCTCTCCCAAACTTAGTCCTCCTCACCGACCGCTTCTGCACATAGAGGCCGACCGACGATCGCTTCGAGCACCTGCATAATTCACCTCGCCTGGATTGCATCTCGAACCTCACCTCAAGACAACCACCCCACCTCCCTCGTCTCCGACCAAAGTACTCCTCGTGTGTGTACAATCTCCCAACCAACTCGACATCCGCTGCCTCATTCGGTCTGCCTACGGTCTGAACAGTACTCTACTCCGTATCACCTATCATCTGTCGATCCGAACTGGGCCATGAGTTCTCGGTAGCTTCCACGTCGCCGCTCTTAACCCAAGCAAGAATGCTGAATGCATAGCTTGGAGGGCTGCTAGGATTATAGTAGCATTTCGATACCGAAGAAAAAGAAAAAAAACTAGTCTTCGTCTACGGTTTCCCACATTAAACTTCTCTTGATCACCTTTCTACAACCCGCGACCTCTTTCGGGGGCAAACACCGTCTTGAACATGGACGCTCAGGTACGTTTGCAGTGCCTCTTTTGCGATTTACCTTGCGGCTATTCTGGTTGGGCTTGGGCTGCTCAAAATCGTCCGCCTTGCCCCGCCATTCCGACCTCCATCATCACCCCTCCTCCCTCTCCCACCAACGCCCGCTGCCTCCATGATCATGGTCTGACCGCCGCCGCCGGCTTTCCCTTCGTTGACTCAAGCCTGCCACGGGAAGGGGGCCCCTCACGATGACATGCCAAAGAGGACAATGGACCTCGTCGCACATGGACCATAGCTGATCCCACTTGTCGCACAGATCGAGAACGCCGTTGAGGCCGCGTTCAACGTCGGTAGCGACCAAAACCTCAAGCAACAAGCCTTCGACTACCTGAACCAGCTGCGAGCCGACCCCCAAGGCTGGCAGGTCTGCACCACCCTCTTCACTAGATCACAACGCCCTTCCGAAGTCGTCCGCCTTTTCTGCTTGGAAGTGGTTAATTATGCGATTTACACACAAGGCCTCGACCGCAACAGCCTCTCGTGGCTAAAGGACAACCTCCTCGAATACGTCCGCAACATCTACGGTCAGAACCTGCAAGACCAGGTCGACCCCTCCCACCTGCAAAACAAGCTGTCGCAGACCCTTACCTACCTCTTCGTCTTCCTCTACAACGATGGTTGGGAGTCATTCATCGACGATTTCCTGGCTATTGCCAGCAGCCCCAACAACACGGCCGGTGTCGTTCTCTACTTGCGAATCATTGGCTCTGTCCACGACGAGATTGCCGACATGCTGTTGACGCGCAACAGCAACGACGCGAAGCGCAACACCGATTTGAAGGATCAACTGCGAGAGCGTGACGTCCAGAAGATTGCTCAGTCATGGAAGGACTTGTTGGCGCAGTACTCGGGCCAGAGCGATGTCATTGTCGAAATGATTCTCAAGGTTATTGGCAAGTGGATCAGCTGGATGGACATTTCCTTGATTGTCAACCAGGAAATGCTCAACCTCTTGCTTCCTGTTGTTGGACGGACAAATCAGTCTGGCAGCGAGGACAAGGTTCGGGATGCCGCCATTGACACCCTCACTGAAATTGTGGGCAAGAAGATGAGGGGGCCCGAGAAGATGGAACTAATTTCGTTCCTCAACCTGCGCGATATTGTGGCCCAGCTCATCGCCAGCGCCCCTCTGAGCGAGCTCAAGTCTACGCCTCAGTACGACACCGATCTCGCCGAGGCTGTTGCGAAGCTCGTCAACACCGTCATGGCCGACATTGTGCGCGCACTCGAGGACGGCCAGGCCACCGAAGACACCAGAGCCAAATCCGAGCAACACCTCCACGATTTTCTTCCCTTCCTCCTCCGATTCTTCTCTGACGAGTACGACGAGGTTTGCTCAACAGTCATCCCCTCTTTGACCGACCTCCTTACCCTCCTGCGAAAGGTCGGCGCCAATCTGCCTGCTTCTTACAAAGAGATGCTTCCTCCCATTCTTAACGCTATCATCATGAAGATGCGCTACGACGAGACGTCGAACTGGGGTGATGAAGACGAGCAAACGGATGAGGCCGAGTTCCAGGAGCTGCGGAAGCGGTTGCAAGTTCTCCAAAAGACCGTTGCAGCTGTAGACCAAGAGCTTTACATCGATGTTCTCAGCAATCTCGTGTCCCAGACGTTCACAACGCTTGACCAGCAAGGGTCTCGGATGGACTGGAGAGATCTGGATCTTGCGCTCCACGAGATGTATCTGTTTGGCGAACTCGCGCTGCCTAACCAAGGGCTGGGCACCAAGAGCCAGCCCTCAAGCACGGCAACAGAACGACTGACCATCATGGTGACCAAGATGGTTGAGTCCGGTAAGTGACCACCCTTCTCATTTGCTTGAGTCAAGTGCCTGACAGGTTCATAGGAATTGCCAACTTCCCCCACCCAGCAATTCTGCTCCAGTATATGGAGATCTGTGTCCGATACTGGCAAGTATTTGATGCCCGGCAAGAATACATCCCTCAGGTCCTGGAGAACTTTGTGCGGCTGGTTCACCACGACCACGTGCGCATCAAGACAAGATCCTGGTATCTTTTCCAGAGATTTGTCAAATTCCTCAGAGCCCAGGTCGGCAACGTGGCAGAAACTGTCATCCAATCCATCAGTGACCTCCTGCCAATCAAGGCTGAGGTCTCGGAGAGTAACGGAGACGATGACATGTCTTCAGATGAGTCCGATCACTCTGCAGACGCCTTGTTCACAAGCCAGCTTTACTTGTTTGAGGCCATTGGTTGTATCGCGTCAACTGGAAGCACGCCAGCAGACAAACAGGCGTACTATGCCCGCCTTGTATTGAATCCTTTGTTCAGTGACATGGAATCCCATCTGCCAAAGGCAAAGGCAAACGATGCCCAGGCCATTCTCCAAATACATCACATCATCTTGGCTCTTGGTCGCCTTGCCCATGGTTTCTCAGACTGGCAGCCCGGCAGCACCTCAGTCCAGAACCGACCTCCCCCAGACAAGCTTGTGTCTGATGAATTCTCGAGAGCTGCCGAAGCCATTTTGATTGCCCTTAGCGAGTTGAACAACTCCACCGACATTCGCACTGCTTGCCGAGCATCCTTCTCCAAGTTGCTAGGCGTCCTCGGATCCGCTGTGCTGCCACAGCTTCCTCAGTGGATCGAAGGATTCCTGTCCCAAAGCTCCTCCAAGGACGAGATGGCCATTTTCCTACGACTGCTTGACCAGATTGTCTTTGGCTTCAAAACGGAGATTTACAATGTCCTGAACATGCTTCTCACTCCCTTGCTGCAGAGGATCTTTGCCGGCCTGTCCGAACCAGTCACCGGTACAGACGACGAGATTCAGCTTGGCGAGTTACGGAGGGAATACTTGTCCTTCCTGCTGGTCATCCTGAACAACGAACTCCAGTCCGTCTTCATCAGCGAGGCCAACCAGGGCTTCTTCGAGTCACTCATCAACTCTGTCATCACCCTCGGCCGAACCCTCGTAGCGGAGAACATCGGACCCAGCCGGCTGGCCTTTAGTGTTTTGGCACGCATGGTGGTTGTCTGGGGCGGTCCCGACTGCGCAAAGATCGCCGAGAACCCAGAGGCGCCCAGCGGTTCCCCGAACCCGACCATCCCGGGCTTCGACCGCTTCATGATTGACCGCTTCCACCCGCTCTGCTGGGAAGTCTTCCAGGACCCTAACTTTAGGCCGCACAACGATGCGCAGAGCAAGCAGGTCCTCAACGAGATCGCCGGCTTGGAGCAGGCTATTTACCTGAAGACGGGAGAGATGTTTATCCAGCACCTCCAGTCATCCCTGTTCCCGCATCTGGGTATCGATGGATCCGACTTTTTGAGGTCCATGTCGACGTCCACAGACAGAAAGGGGTTCTCGACTTACTTGCAGGGGCTTCTGAAGAGCCGTAGGTAGATGGGCGACATGGTGTAGGGCATGAGAAATGGCAGAAGGGTGGTATGAAGTGGGAGGGCTGGGATGTTGTGGAAAACGCGTATTAAAGCGTATGAATGGAAAGGGGAGGAGGGTTCATTGATGGGGGGAAAGGCAATTAGGAATCTCTCTCTCTCTCTCTCTCTCTCTCTCTCCCTCCCTCTCTTATCTTGGCCACTTTTCTTTGTTTAAAATATCCACTGGCCGCATCGCCTTGGAGTTTTGAGGGAGGCATTAGAGATTAAACGACACAAATGACAAAAAGAAAGAATCATGTTTCTCACCCGAATGTGTGATTGCTATGGGTGTTGACGATGTCTCGTCCATGCTTTTGTGATTTAAGCTGAGAAGACGACCGAGTATCGTCTGCTATGTGTCAATCATTGATTCAAGGCTTATGTTACGAACGCTGAGGAAAACGAACTATTGGCAAGGTTAACAGATAGATCTCGACGTTCATTTGCTATGACGACACCCCCTCCCGGTCGGTACACTTATGAACCAACCAGTCAACGGGCAGAGCACTCTGTGAGACTTCATCATCTGGCCTTTCCCATGGGCTCTCCTAGATTCACTCACGGAAGACCTTTTGAAAACTCGGTGAGGTTGGTTTTTTTTTT
>JFFI01002674.1:2244-53073 GCA_001563125.1 Colletotrichum salicis
CCATTCATCTATCGGATCCAGCCAGACACTCTCACCGATTAGGTCACTGTCTTCAATAAGATATCCTCCTTCGTCGCCTACAACTTGGCGGTGCCCCCGCGATGGGCACTCCGAAACTATCTGGTCAAACCGGTCGCGCTTCCACTAGTTGTTGAAGATGCGTTTAGCGCAGCTAGATGAAGTCGCAACAACACAGCATGCATGCTATCATATTCATATACGCCTCTCGACCACTACCTCGTCAACATTGGGATCAGCCTATGGATCGCACACTTGAAGTCCCATAGTAATACTAAAGCTCTCATCAACGCCGAACCCCTATCGAAGCCAGGTTGACGTCTGCGCGTCCCTCATAAGGCCGAAGCATACAGCAATACACATCTTCAACAGCCAGCTCGCGTCCCTGGTCACCAACGTACCGGCATTTGTAGCTGGGAGCAATCACATCATCAACAATACCACAAACAACACAAATCACCATCATCTCTCACAATACCTGAAGATACCAAAACTCCATATCGCGCGGCGCCCACTCGGGGGCAGCTGGCGTTGTAAGAAACCCTATGCTAAAGCTATCTACCCTATCTACCTATCTACGACGGTTAAAGCCCCATTTTGGTGTGTCTTTTGCATGCATCATGACGCCTTCGCTTCCCATTTCAATACCGGCGGCCGTGTGTTTTGTTCTGTTGCGCACGGGTTGTGTTGCGTTCAACCTCCAACCTTCTCTCTGAGTATTGGTTCACTCCAAATATTGCCTCGGGAACACAATGGCTCCCAGCAAGCTTTAAAGTTTGTCCGGTTCCCAGGCGCTTGATTGAAAGGTGCCCAGTCACCGAATGTTTCCCATTACTTTGACCCTTCCACCACGAACCACAAAGCAAATAGCTCGTGTACCAAGAAAAAAAAAAGAAGAGCGTCTCATCTCCAAGTTGCTCTGCCCCTAAACACCCCGTCACATGATGCTGGCTCCGTCGGTATGCTGCGTGAAAAAGAAAAAAAGAAAAACGGTCCGTCTCAGCTGCCCCCGGTCACTTGCGTCGCAGATAAAAGCTGATTGCCAAGTCTGTTTGTTTCACGTCGCAACTCCGTCGGATTCTTTCTTTCGACTTCGATCTTCTCTTGCGACCCAATTACGAGCCGTTTTTGCTTCCTTGATATGTGTCTTCCTCTCTTCTCTGCTCTGCTCTTTCTCCCAAAAAGCATCGTCATTACTCATTTGTAAAGGACGCCTCGGTGGTATTTTCCTCCCCAAGTCATATCATGAAAGATCGCTCAAAACTGGGCCCTTTTTCTTCGTGTTCAACGTCGTCTTCATACGCAAACGTTCAAGCGTCCACATACCCTAATCATGCAGAGTAGTACTGGCGGAGTTTACCCTGATCCTCGGGCCGCATTTGGTTCACAAAGTCGTTGAACTGAGGAATCATTTCCCGGTACATGTTTATAACCTAGGCTATGTCAGTAGATATCGCTACGCGTGGGATGGATGGTGATGCTGACCTTCTGGAAGTGCTCGTGCAGTTCGGCCCTGATTGGGCTCCTCATGTTAATGTCCTTGTACCTTGCAATGGCAACGAAGAGCTGGGGAAGCGCCTTCTCCATAGCTTGGGGGTTCTGCCCAACGACCAGGGTAAAGCCTTTGAAGGCAGTGGCCTTCTCTTCCAGGAACTCGACGTGCTCCATAGCTGAGAGGAAGTCCTCGGCAAAGGTCGGCAGTAGAGGGGCGAGGGCTTCAGAGTTGTGAAGACCAAGGCGGCCGAGAGCAATAGCTGCGTTCTCATTGACGGCATTTTGTACACCAGGGTTCGAAATGATCTCGACCAAGCGCTGCAGGAGTTCGGGGACAAAAGGAGAGATTGCCTTGCTGTTGACCATGACGATCTCGCCAGCCGACCAGCATGCATTGTTGACAACGCTGAAGCCGCTGTCAATCTCCTCGTCGAGAATGTTGTCGAGATCCAGCTGCTTCAGCAAGATGGGGAAAATAGAGTTCAGGTGCTTCTCAAGCTGGGGGAAAACGTATTTCGCGCAGTCTCCCAGCAGGGCGTAAGCTGATTGCCGGACATCGTCCTGAGGATCCTCGAGACAGAAGCCGAGAAGCTCGAAATACGTTCCCTCTGAGCCCCTGACCAGCTCCTGCTTCTTGTCCTCATCAAGAGACTGGATGATAGCACTCAATAGGTCGAGACTCGTGACGAGGAAGTCCTTGTCTGGGGAGTCGAGCGTTGGGTTGTTGGTGGCCTGCAGACTTTGCTCGAGGTTTGTGTGGATAATGTTGACGCATCTTACGAAGATGGGCTGCGCATAAGGGGTGAAGGCCGACCCCAGCGCCATGGCAACGTAAGAGAGGCACTCTAGCAGAGGGAAGAGCTCGCGCGAGTCGTCGCTGACCTTTTGGTAGCGTTCAATCAAGGCAGGCATCAGGAGGCCCATAGCGTCCGGCTGAGCAATAACGGGACCAATATTCTCCGCCAAGGTTTGGACGCAGTCGTACAAGATATACATGTTTCTGTCCTTGTACCGGGCAAAACACTGGACGAACTGCTGCAGAATAGGGATGCAGTAGGGCTCGAGCACCTTGCCGGACTTCTCTTCAAGGTTGGCGAAAGCGGACGCCGCAGCTTCCTGGACCTTCTTGTTCTTGTCGAGCATCTTGCGGAGGATGCCTTCCATCATGGGCTCGAAGTAGGTGACCTTTTGGTTCTGGTCGAGGTTCGCAGCCCACTGCGAGTAGCGGCCGAGCGTCCAGCAGGTAATTTGCCTGACGATGGGCTCGTTGTCTCCGAGGAGTGAGAGGAGGTAGGGTACGAGCTCCGGCAGGTGGGGGGTAACGGCGTTGATGGTTCCCTCGGCGACTGCGCCGAGCGCCAGGACAGCGGCCTCTCTGTACTGCCACTCCTCATGCTTGAGGTTGCTCGTCAGGTAGGGCAGGATCGCAGTGAAGACAGGGTCGGAAAAGTCACGCGCAAAGACGTCGAGAGCAGCGGCGGAGCACTTGCGGATAGTCCAACGTTCGTCGGGGTTCTCGTCGCCATCGTCAAGGTCGTCAATCTCGCCCTCCTCCAGGTCGTCATTCATGCTAGCCAGCTTCTCGTAGGCATTTCCGTTCTGGGCGGTATCGGCTGAGGCCTCGCCACCCTTACCCCTGGCCGCCGACTTCTTGGCGAATTGCGGCTTGATGTCCTCCTCACGGTCTTCTTCTTCCTCGTCGTCTGATGCACCACCGAGAAGGGCAATGTCCTCCCCACTGTAAACCATGCACTCCAGCAATACGGGGATGATCTTGTCGAGGTAGGGCGTCAGGGAGCGCCACAAATCCTCATGCTCGCCCACGGCCAGCCAGAACTCGGCGGCCTCGCATGCAAGATCTTCGTCATCACTCTTCTGCTGGGTGATGATGTAGTCGACAAGGCCAGCAATGTGGGGCTGCAGCTTGTCGGGGCGGGTCTCGACCAGCTGGACGAAGGCGTGGCACACCTGGCGGCGCACATCGGGGTGCTGGTCGCCAGCCAGGGTGAAGAGGTGGTTCAGCAGGCTGTCAATGTTGTTGAGCATGGCCTGAGACTTGCGCGGGGTGAAGACGTTGATGGCAGTCAGGGCCTTTGCGCGGACCTTGGGCAGCTCGATCTTAGTGGCCTCGATAAACTTGGGGAGCAAAAAGTTCAGGGGGCGTTGGCCGTTGTGCTCACGCTCCAGAACCTTGACGTTGTCCTCGCAGATCTTGGCCATGGCGGACATCGCGCCCTCCTGGCCCTCGTTGGAAACCTGGCCGTTCTCGTTGGAAATGAGGCTGAGCAGCTGGGGAAGCAATTCAGGCCAGCTCAAGATACCGCCTCTCCTGATGATCTCGGTCGCGATGTTGCCGGCGTAGTTGCGGACCTGGGAGTTCTTGTCCTGGATACCGAGGGGAACGGCCATCTTAATGAGGGCCAAGCTGCTCTCGGGAATCTGCTTGTAGTTGGTGCGCACATTGTTCTTCAGCATGATGGCAGCGGCAGAGCGCACGAGGTGGAAGTCTTGGGCGGAGCATTGTACACCCTGGGGCGGATCGGCGCTGGAGAAAAGGTATGCGAGATAGTTGTTGAAGTCGGGAGAAGCCTTGGCCTGCGTGAGCATCTGCGCATCATTGGCAGTTAGCAAGTGTCGCAATGGGCAAACGGGACGAATGGTGGGCAGCTCACGATCTCTGCCTGCTTCTGCGCATTCTTGTCGAATCCGCTGAGCGAGTCCTTGAGGCAAGCAGCCAGCTGGCTCAAGGACTCTGGGGCCGGCTGCCAGGCCATGACTGGCGCCTATCTGGGGATAATTTGGAAAAAGAAGAGTTGAACAAAAAAAAAATAAGAGGTTGGCGACTTGTCAGGTGGTCGAGAATCGGGGGAGGATTCGAGCGACAGAGCGATAATGTGAGGTCGGTCGGTCGGGTGGTTGTCCAGCACGGCGGGAGGGTAAGGTAGAGAGGGGCAGTCGTTGAAGTTGTTCGGCCAGGGCCACGGTCGGTAGTAAGGGCAGTGGGCGTTGACATTGGCGACTGGCAACACTCTGACTGGTGAAATGGTGGGGTCGGCCTGTCAGCTTTTTTTTCGCGATAACTATGGTGCGGCGGAGTAGCGGGTAATAGGTAACGTACCTCTGGACGAGAGCGCTTCCTAACGGTAAGGTACCTTGGACGTGGTATTCAAGCGGGCAGAGAAGAGCAGTTGCGACTTGAGAAAAGGTACCTCGGGCAGAGGTGGGATCAGTTAAAGGTCCCCGGTCCAAAATACAGAGTCGCAGCGCTAGTGGTCCGTCGTAGCGCATCTGGGCCCATCCAGTACGGTACGCAGTAAGGTCAGGTAGACCGTAGCGAGGGCACGCCGCACTGCACCTTTCACTTCACGGGCAGCTCAGTGGTATGTTACCTTGACGCAGAGGCAGGTAAAGGTACCTAGGTGTCTTGGCCCCCAGATGGCTGCTTTCTGTGGGAGAGAGAGATGGACAGTTTGAGGCGTCTGTTTTCCGTTTGAATGACCTGAGCAGGTGAGGCAGGCAAGGAAGGTGGTCAAGAGGGGGAAGAGGCAGAGGCACCTCAGATGCACATGTGCGAGTGAGAAGCGCGGGAAGTACTAATTTTAGCCAGTCCGTACCGTCTTCTCTGAGGTATCTGAGGTCTTCCCGTCCCAACAGTCGTGGCGATGAAAATACCAAAGTTTAATGTGTTGTGCTGTCATTTGTGTATCAGTGTCGTGTAAAAGAACATATGCGTATCGACTATCTGTCCTCCCCTTGCTCATCACAAGCTTTTCCTCGCTGCCCCCAGCATTTAGACAGATTTGTGGGTGCATATACATTATTCACCACTTGATGCTGAGGAAACAGGCTGTGAGATTGAAGTTCACAACTTGTCAAGTGGGCATGTGAATGGGGTTGGGGTTTGGAAAGGCAGGGGCGATGCTAAGGACGGAATCAGGATAAATCCGATGGGATGGATGGAAGAAGTCGAAACTGGCAGACATTTGGAAACCGGGAAACAATACGGTGGCGTACGGGAGGATCAAGACGGTTGCAAACGGCAGAGGGAAGGTGTAAAAGGTGGTCCTGCTGATCGGTCCTTCCGCCGATCCTGCGTTGACCAGATGGGGTAGGCTCTTTCTCCCCACCACGCCATGTCGATAAAGTCTGTCGTTCCTGCCAGGGTTCACTTTTATCTCAGACAGCACGTGGGTCACTCTTGCTCTTGCCGTGCGCTGGAATTTGAAGGAAAGCTTCTTGGATCTTCTAGGTATTTGGCCAGGTCCTACTTGCCTCGAGAGTAAACAGTAAGTATAAAGTACCCCAATATCTCAGTCTACCTCAAGGTAGATAGGATTGACGTTGAGCATTTTGAACTAGTACATAATCTTCGGTAAGGTAGAGTCTTGGACAACGAGCATGGAACACATAGAAAAACACAAGTTGACCGATCCCTGCAACGGTCAACCCCTTGGGTAAGGGCATTTGCTTGCATCTTTTTTTTTCTATTTTTTTCTACGTTGCCAGAAAATGCGGTGGGACTCCACAAACGTCGCACAGAGGAAACCTTTCTTTCGTGCACACCGCAAGTGACAAGATTCCCTCTCAATTCCCAATCGTAACGGATACTGTCCCCTCGACAACTCTGGGTCTGTTGAATCCTCGAATTGGGGGGAGAGGAGGCGAGGATCAAACCCCGAGGGTTCAACCTGACGCCGCAAGGGGGTTTCCGCCCATTATCCGCCCCCCTTTGGAAGGTGGACTTTATAATCGCAAGTCGTCAAGACTTGAACTCTCTCTCTGCCTGACGGGGGAGTCGTCAAAAGGAGAAGGCTAGGCCGCACAGGTTCCCAGACTTGTTGCCTTCGCGAGTCATCACCGTCGATTTGCGGCCGACTCAATGAAGCTTGCCGCTCTTCAGCTCGAGGCTCCCAGGTTCAAGGTATTACGTGCAGATCCTGTGACCCCCGTCAAAGCGCATCTGTACCTCAACTCTTCAGAGGTGTTCTTTCACAAGAAAAGAAAGAAAAACATGAGCCGAACTTCTACCACGAAACAAGACAAAACAATCTTGATTAAAAACCATGTGGCCGAAATCAACGGACGACAAAAGCTCAGATTGCTCGGGCGCGTCTTAGCCACGTTCTAGACTCGGGCAGCAAGCACCTTCCAGAGATTCCAGAAGGAAGCCAAAACGTCGACCACGAGAATCAGTGACATGAGATCAGAACAAGAACACAAACTTCGAAAACGCCGGGCGCCATGGTCCGAGATGTCGCCTGCCGAACTTCTCATCTAGGTCATTTGCATTATTTGCGCACCCTGTCATAGCAACCTCGAGCGCAACCTCGAAGAATTGGAGATGATGGTCCTTGTTGTCTATGACGTTGGGTATAGCTGTTGCTTCCATAACATCCGTCGCGCCGTGCAGACTTGTCGCCGGTTCGTGATGATGTGCCTCTCCCTCCTTGCAGACTCAGCCCGACAACTCCACACTTGCAGCCGAACGGCCCGAAGCCACAAGTGGGCGTTCATCTCTCGGTCCGCCGCGTCCAGGCATCGGGGCCCCCTCGTGAGCCCGGCACGCCGCATGTTCACTCCCTAAGCCATGTGTGACTGTCACCCATCCGCTTCAGGAAGCCGCAGGCAACGAGGCCTCGCCCCTTTCGCTCCCGCTCCCGCTCCCTTCAAACATCGCAAGTGACGATCGACAAATGCGGTAGACACGGGCGGAAATGAACTGTGTGACGCAAGTCTATAGACCAGCACCCCTTGCGCCAGAAAATCATTACTGAGAGTTGGGTGTGTTCAGGCACCGTTCACCAAGGGCTCTCCCTTGAGCTTCGCCGTGACGACGTCGACGATGGCCCGGAACGCCTCCATCTCCTCCTCCACCGAGAGACTCATGGCCGCGCCGCCAAGATTGATGGAGCAGCCGACGTAAACGGGCATGTTGGCCCTCTTGGCTAGCAGTTTGGACATCCTCGTCGTGAACTCCAGCGTTGACTCTACCGAGTAAATGGCCGTTGAGATGGGCTGAGCGGACTCAAGTCTCTGTTTGCGTGTGTCAGTAAACAAAAGCTCGTATAAATAGGTTTGTCATTTTTGGTAGTATGTGGGATGGAAATACGTTTGGTAATGCGTATACGAACGAGCCAAGTGCAGCCGGCCCCGACTGTTCGTCTTGCGTCACTGAGGTCAGGAAGATGGTTGCCACCTTGGCCTTGGTGCTCAGGTGGATGTGGATGCGGGTGTCGAGGGAGCGGGGCAGCGGGATGGAGAACTGCGTGACGGTACTCGTAGAAGTCATTTTATCGGTTAAAAATGAGGTTGGTTTGAGCAGGATGAGAAATGTTGCTCCAAGGCTTGACAATGATCGAGTGAGGTTGGAGATGTAAACGCCATGGAGTGTGGAGTAGAGAAATTCGTGCGGAAAGTAAGTACGCACTGTATTCATACTGTGATCTCCAACACCATCATGTAAACCCTGAATAATTGGGATATTTACTTCGCGACACCATGTAGTGCTTGTCAGCGCAGAAAAGCTCCACTTCTTACAGTAATATTGAGACAACCATCTCATTGAGGATCGAACGAGAACTAGAAGTTTTAGTCATTGTGCGCTGGGAGAGGCTCTGCGATGGGCTGGAAGGTCGTTTGCGCTCTGATCGCTATATAGTTAACTTGGCTTCAGCAAGCTACCACATACGACCATACCCATTGGAAAACTCGGGATCCCGTCCGCTCTCCCATAGATAAGCCAATGAGGGCCGGATTAGTAGTTGGGTCGGTGACGACCAGCGAATACCTGGTGTTGTATGTTTTTAATTTTTGACATACATGTCCTCAAGCCCATGGAAGATCAAGATCGATCTGGAAGGTTGGTTGGCTTCCGCGATCTTTTGCTCTTTCGCTTTACCGGTGTTGACATGAGTGGACCAATCTCTGTTCTGCCTATGGCGGAAGTTGTCTTTATGTGTTTCTTTTCCTCTATGTGGTGTATCAAGACTGCCGTTATGTATACAGGTATCGTACAAATATCCTACAGGAGGAGCAGGCGGAGGAGGTATGAAGACCTTACTAGCTCGCGCTCTTCTCCTTCATTGATTTCCGCGCTGATAAGTTCACGTCTATGAGCTTGCTGGCGCTTCCTATCCAGACAATGCCTCAGTCTCAGGCAATACCTCAACCTTAGAGGCAGATGCAATCTCAGAGATAGATGTAGTCTCAGGGACTGGTGCAACCTCATCCGAGCTCTCCTCCAGCTTGGCAGCCGTCTGAGGCAACTTGGTAAAGACCGCAACAAAACCACCCCCAACAACCCGCGACCCAACCTTGGGCCGACAAACGATCCCCCTCGCCGCCGCACCCGTCTCGCCCCTCTCAATCGCCTTACGAATAGCGACAACCTTGACATCCCAGTTCCGACCGCCCGTGCCGTCCTGGAACATGTCATCACCCGACGTCGACGTCTGCAGCTCCACGATACGGTCCTGCACCAGCGGCTGCTCCGTTTCCTTTGCCCAGATGACAAAGTCGAGGATCTGCGTGATGGACGGGAAGAAGATGACGACTTTCCCGTCGGGCTGGAGAGCCTTGACGGCCATCTCGGCGTAGTCCTGCGACGCGGGGAGGTCGAGAATCACGTGTGAGAGGAATGCTTCGCCTCCATTTTGGGCGAGGCGCGAGGCGAGATACGATCGGATCGTGCAGACATGGAAGTCGACGTCGGAGAGGTACAGGCCCCTCTTGAAGTGCCGAACGAGGCCGTGCGCCATCCGGCTCGATGTCGGGTTCACGTCCAGCGTGTGCAGGATCGCCCGGCGACTCGCCAGATGTTCCTTGTACAACGCCGCGAGTTCCGGGTCTTCGATGTCGAGGGCGTGCGGTACGGCCTTGTGTACCTCCTTGTCCTCCTCCGCCGCATCGTCTAACGCAATCTCCTTCCGTAGGGTGTTTCTCGCGTACGGCGCCGTGCAGAGTGCGTCGCGGAGGCGCGGCGGCAAGGGCGGGTTCGCGCCGTGGATCGCGCGCGCGAGATGCAGCGTCAGCGCGCCCATGCCCGTGCCGGCCTCGAAGATCTCGACGGGCGGGCCGGCGTCAAAGTCCGGGTCTTCGCCCGGCACTGGGAGGTTCAGATCGAGGAAGGACACGATAAGGTTGGCGTCCTGGGGATAGATCTAGCCCGAGAGTTGCCGCATTGCGCGTTTCAGCCTTTGTCGACCTCTTTTGTGTTTCTCAATATTTCAGGTCCTGGGAAGAAGTCGTTTCATACCGGTGTCGCCACGCGCGGGGAGTTGGCGACGTATTGCCCTAGGGACGCCTCGAGGAGTCGCACATTGCGGCCGTCGCTGTCCTTGATCGTGTCGGAAAATGACTTTCCAATGATGTCGGAGCCGTTGACTTTGCTGCCATAGGAAAGTTTGATCGCCGCGTCCGATCGGAGAGGGGATGAGAGGTGGAATTTGGGCTCCTTGGTCCCTCGTTGACGCAGGATTATCACGTCGTGTTCTGCAAAGAGGGTTAGTTGATGCGAGATTCGATGACGATGGAGTTTGGTTGGGAGCGCACCTCTGATGGCATGGCTGGAGCTGTAGGCGCGGCACAGCGACGGTTTGGTCCGCCTTAAAAGACTCAATGGCATGCGTCTCGGTAGCATTGTGTAAAAGTTGCTTTTCGCGAACTTCTTGTTGTCGTAATGAGCTTGCAGGGATTCCGGGAAGCTCCTGTGTTGAAAATTGCATTGATGAATATGTTCCTCTTAACGCATGGAGGGGTGGAGATATCTACGTAGCCGTGTCTTAATTCAACCTCACTCAACCTTCTGGTAGCACCCCCAATGATCTAATGCCATAGTCTAAAGTCGCCGTTGCTACTGTCTTTCAGAGTACATGCCATGTTAATACTTGAAGTCACTCGATTGCACATCTGTAGCATGAGTGGCAACCTTTCCCATCACGACACTTGCATTATTTCCAAGAGTTCGACAAAGGGTTAGGGTGCCTATTGCAGAGTTCCTTCATGTACCATCTCAGCGTCCTCACATGCCCAAGCACCTTTTCTGCCTATAATCTCTATCGATATTCAGACTGGGTGAATTTCGACCACAAACTCTAGCTCTGTGCCTTGTGAGGGGGCCAGGCAGCCCCTGACAACGGTCTAAATATCTCCGCCTCGAGAGTTCAACCTCCCCTTCCTTGGCTCCATTGGCCATTGGAAGATGAGCAGTGCTTTTATAGCCTATGAGGAGGGCCAGATGTAGAGTAGTGTTCATTACCGTTAATTAGAATTAAGGCTGAAGACATGAACCGAATTATCTACCAAACTTTAACGTTAAGGTATCCGCAAAGCAAACGGAGATATCAGTGTCTTCTTAGATTGGCGTTCTCTCCCTTCTCAAGTGGCCATCTAACTCATTGCGTAAGTTCTGGAGCAAGGTTTCAAACGGAGATACCCTCTTCATATCCTCCATAATAGCCAGTTTATCCCTATAGCACTCCAGGTCCTAACTTCTCTTCCATCCTCTTTCCTTGTCTTCACCGGTCAATACTTTCAATCACTGTCTTCACATTCACCGTTTAATACTTCCACAACACAACCTACTACTCAAATTCACTACAATGACGTCCCAATATAACAACCGCGTCGACTTCAAAATGGGCAACCTCCAAACTGCCCTGACATATACCCCGCGGCCCTCCGGAGACTTTCCGTCCCCAAAGGCCGCAGAAGCGACAGATTGGCTCTCGCACATTCTCTCCAAGAATGAGTCGGGTCAATTCATGAGCCCAACAACAAAAGCACGCGCCGAGAGGCTTCGTCACCTTTGTTCTGAGGCCATACATTGGCCCCTTTCAGATGTGAAGAACCCTGCCCTCAACGCAGTGAAACACGGCCGCCATGAGATCGAGTCCCTCATCCGCATCGATAGCCGCAAGGACGCAGCGGGTCTGAAGTGGACTTGCATGGCCAAAGACTACATCGTCACGCGCTACGCCCCATACTCGGAGAAGCTCAAGAACAAGCGCCGGAACATGGAGAGTCAGACATGGAGACAACTCTTCAACGGCCGTAAATCAGTCGGCCCCATCATCAAGTGTCCCTATGAGACCTCAGCCGTGTTCGCCGTCATGGACTGGGTCGATATTGACCGCATCCTCGACTTCGAGACGCGCGAGAACGCGAGATGGACCGAGTACCCGGGTATCTCAGCCTTTGTCGACTTCTCGACAAAGATTCCGGGGAGACAGCCCCCGTCGAAGCTGACCAGCTATGTGGAGAACATGGTCAAGGAGCACGGCGACTTGGATTGGGGAAAGGTCCGGAAGTTCATCAAGATGTACATCGCACAGCGTTACCCGGCATCTCCCAACTTGTACACGGAGACCGATTGGTTCGAAACCCCCTTGCTGTTTTTCAACGTTCCCAACAGACGGTACGAGATCCAGGAGAAGACGTCAAGTCCTCCGAGCGACAGGTCCGAGACTTCAGAAGAGGCCCAACGCCAGAGACGCCAAAAGTTCGACGAAGACTCCCGAGCCCTGTCGGAATGGACTCCACGTTGCTGCTCTGACTATAAGCTATTGGCAATTCGGGCGATGGCTGACTTGGGAGCTTGATTGAGGCGGTGATGGACGTTGTTGCCAGGCATGCTTTCCGTTGCTATGGTACGATGTGAAGATAGATATGAAGACGACCACCGACTGCGAGTGGTATTGATGTTGTTTGGGTCATCGTTAAAGTTTCCACTTAAATAGCCTGAAAATTAGACAACTCAGTATCATCTATCATCCCCACGTCGTAGTTGTGAATAGCGCTGTCTTCGTGTGACATGTTTACCTCCGCCTCGCATTCCTAGGTGCCACTCTCAAAGTCCAACGAGATAGAAATCAACCTTTGCTAGTAAATCCCAGATGCCGTGATACCAAATTGAGTTTGCGTATCAAATTTCCATTTTGGCGGCCCAGCAGCATGTCTTTAGTCTTACATTGTACATTCAGCTTCTACCTCTGTCTTGATATAAGAAGGAGCTAGTCACTCAAACAAGCAAGTTCAGGCCATGTAAAAGGGGTTGGGTTCGTCTCGCAGCATACAATTCCATGCTCTTGTGAATATTTCTATTCGTTCATACTGGTTCAGATTCATATTGTTTATTCCAAAATAAACGGAAGGGCATGCTTGGTAGAGGGTAAATGTGGCAAGTACGATGAAGACTCACGCGGTCAGCTGACCGCAGACCGCGAAGGGCATTTGAGTAAGTTCCTTCTTTATAATATCCCTCTAACTGTACTCATTCGCCTAGCCTTATTTCTTCATACCACACGTCACACATTCTCACTTTTTCTCCGTTTTTCATCCCGAAATCACTTACCCTTCCCCCATTCGCCTCTTACACGGTCCGAATCAATGTTTCAAGATCAACAGAAAGGCTTGCCTGAAAGATGAGAGACATCCGCGAAATCACGAAGAACTGCACAGACCCGAGAATAGTCCAAGATAAACTCCTTCTCTTCAGCTGGCCCGAGGGCACTGGGCCTCGGTGGGAGCTGGACAAAACTTCTGGGCTAGACTGCCTCACCGTCATCATCAGAATCATCAACTCGCAACTTACTTCGGAAGAAAGATCCGCCACACATCCCTTACGAAAGAGAGAGGAACAGTACCAGCTATTCCGACACGCCTGGCTCGATTTCCGCCCTTGCGACGGAGAGAGGCATGCGAAAGCCAAAGTTGACGTTTGCGCATCATTGCCGTCGCGCAATGGCCTATCATTCCAAGAACTGATCTCCTCGGAACTCTTGCAATCGACTCTCTGGACTAGATGGGAGTATGCTTTTTTCGTTCTTCCCATTGTCAGTGAAACGGCCCCTGAAAGTCAATGGAAGACGAGGAGCGCTTGTTTCAGCATCGCACGATCGGATCCTTCAGCCCCTCCCGATCTTGGAAAATTGATGGATTAAGATCTCGACAAAGACTTGGGCATCGATCCACGATGCCTCCTCAATCCTTAATTCTTGCGTCTAGAGTACACTCCTGCAGACGGCGATCAGGCTGGACTCGCTGAGCTGCAGGTCGTTCACATCCGTGACAGGCGCCCTACGCCCAAACACATCGATTTCTCGTCTGGGCACAGCCGCATCAGATACGTGCTCCAAGCAGCAGTTCGTCTTCAACTGAAGGAAAAGGGCTCTTGCGACCTAATTCGAGTTTTTTGCGAAACCGGAGAAGATTCGCATCCTGGGTCCCGGAAACCTTATGTTAGGAATCCGTGGGCCATTGGAGCACCAGGATACACTATTTCCTGCTTTATGGGCAGAGCAACATCTCAATTACGAGGATTGACCCCGAAGTGATGGAATATAAGGTATGGGAACCGTGGTCTAGGTCCGTTGACATGAGCGACCACTACTACGAATCGAAACGGAAAGATGTCGAATGGCTTATCGAGGAGAGCTGTCGGAACAAGGGCATTCAAGATGGATCCAGGTTTGCAGATCCCTTACAATAAGTAAAGAGACAAATCGCTAACCATGTGCCAGTCAAATCAATGAATCCGCAATGGGAGAAGAAAACGACAGTATCTAAAGTGAAGAGGACCAAATGAGCTCTGTTGTACCAGAAAAGAGCACCTCAAGTGGCAACCATCAGATATCCTCCCGTCGTCGTCCGTTGTCGGGCTGGGCACCTCCAAAGCAGACCCCGGACCCCGCTTCCCACATGCTAACGAAAGGGTCTGATTTCTCCAAACTAGATGCCGAGAGCGCCAACGTTGTCTGCGGAAACTGTTCGGCTCGCGGTCATGCCTTGATCGATTGCATCTGGCCAGGTCCTTTCGGCGACATTGACGGATGCCCCTTGTGCAACACAACAAAGCATCGCCTTGACGATTGCCAGGAGTTCCAAGAGATGGGAAGGGAAGGATAGAGGCCAATGTATTTAATTCGTCATTTGTTGGTTGTTCGATGCGCAAACAAGCCACCGATTCTGACCATGCGTTTTTGGCCCAAAGTTGAAAGAATCATTCGTCAGAATGATGATTTCATACATCCAATCCCTGGACCAAAGCTTTTGCCATGGAGGTCTGGAGGGATACAATCAAAGACGTCAACAAGCAATTCTGGCTCACATACGACTACACCAAGGATTCCGAAAACCAGAGTCACCTCCAGGCGGACCCAATGACTAGGGACTGAGAAACCATCCTGCAGAACGAAGATTTTATCCTAGAAGACTAAAGGCAGCATGGATGGAACGTCAACAAGAATGTTTACTTGTGAGAGTCTGTTGGAACTACACTGAGCCTCGCAAAGAGTCGGCTCATGGAGTGGTGGGACGCACCAATGTTGTCTTCTGTGAATATCCGACGAGATGAGGAAACGGCTTGGCAAGATGGGAAATTACTGGAAATGATAGGTTGAGAAGAGAGATGCAATGATAGACTTGTTACATTTGTAGAACCAATTCCATTACGTGTCGCAATGTACCGCAAACCCGGGCGAATCTGTCAGCCATGTGTGAAAGCGATCTTCTCTCCAGTTTCTCACACTAGAAATGTATTGACTTCGTACGAAGGCGAACAATCTCTGAAGACGAGTAGTAGAAAGGAGCTGTCTCTACATCTACGTTTGCGCGACGATACCAAGATTACGTAGGACGGCTATCATAACGAGTAACAATGGAACACGACCTGATGGAAACATCATCAGAATCATCCTGGCTGTTGGAATATTGACGGCAGAAAAGGGGATTCAGAAGGTGGTCTGGGCCGTTGCAAGCGGCCCTTCCACTCAGCTTGCACTTCCACTTCGGAGATATCGATAGGCTCTGCCCATTCCTTCTTCCTCCTTCCACATGCCTATCGCACAGTTCAATATACAGTATTGAGCTTCGTAACAGCCGGAAGGCTATGCCCTGCTGACAGTTATACCGACACTTGAATGGAAAATTTGCATAGCATCAAGCACGATTCATGGGAATCTTTTCATTCAATTGCTACCCTTGGACATTATACCCTTCATCCGCCATGGCCACGACCAGATTATGACAAAGTCAATCCATTCCGTACCTCATCATCTGCGTGACGTCGCTTATATCCATCTCAACGAAGAATCCAGGCGAACCAAAGTACACATCATGTCCATCCAGGGTGCTGTCTCCCATATCGTACCAACTTAGTGATAGGTCATGCCAGGACGCGGCTGAGCTCCAGGATGATGCTGAGGTGCAGGATAGAAGTGGCCCGCGGTGCCTCCATGAGTGATCGGCTGACCCATTCTTCCTCCCATCACCCAGGTTTCCTACTGAGGCATCGGAACGCAGGGGCCTCCATGGTTGCCAGTGCAGAAACCACCTTGGGTAGAAGGATGAGGAGGGGGAGGCGCCATCTAGGCCGGCTGCATGTGAGCCTACTCTCCGACGATGTAGGAACCGGCGGCAGGAACCGGCGACATCGGGCGGCGGGCGATCGCAGGAGCAGCGGTGGCAGTCGGACCCTGCTGGGCGCGGTCCTCCTGAGCGCGAGCTCGCTCTCACATCTTGAAGTAGAAAGCAGACTGCTTGTCCATCGTACCGGTATCGAAGGAGTGGATCTGCTCGTAAGTGTGCTCGAACGGGTACTTGCGGTTCTCGGGACCAACGGCCTTGTCTGCGAAGGAATTCTAATGTCAGCCGCGATTTTTTCCCCACTTCAACACCAATCCTCTCCGATCAATAGTAGGCCTACCCACGATGGTTCACAAGCTTGCAAGAACGAGCCAGCCGCTGGCCTCAGGACTGATGCGGACTTTTCCCTGGCCCTCGAGGCGGCGGTAGACGTTGTCTCTGGCCTCCTGCGTCTTGTCGTAGAGCACAGCCACGGTCGCGTCGGGCCACTTGACCGCAATATCGGCGAGGACGCGATCCTCGAGTATGTCGTAGTCGCCAGGTCCCAGTCCCCATTCGGCCAGCGTCTCGTCCCGCTGTCCGTTTCTCATTCACTTCTGGAGGTTGTCGTGGAGGCCGCAGAGGGAGACCCAGGGCTTGGGGGGCAGGGAAGCGACGTCTGGGGGAGGGGGAGCGACGTCTGAGGGCGTAATCGTCGCGAGCCGACCAGAGGGCAAGAGTGCGATGCATTCGACCCTGTTGACCACCTCCACGTCCGCGTTCACGTCCACCCCGATGCTGCTGGTCTCGACCGTTGGCTGGAATATGGTTGCCAGGGGGCTGCTCTGCTTTGACTCTACCCATCTTTGCAGTGTGTGGGTGTGGAAGTGAAAAATGAGTTGACCTGGAAAAGGCCTCAAATAATTCGTCTTCTGGTGGGGATGAAGACGAATACGCATTTCCCATAAGGATTTTGGGAAGGAGGGCTGGTGAGCTTGCCCCGGATGAAAGGTGAAAACAGCAGGTCTAGCCTCCCGAGTCGCTAACCAATGTCGAGGCCAAAAAGACCGGATAGGCCAGAAGGACGATGGCCTCCATATGATCAACAAAGACGCTATAGTGAATTGCAGTGTAGCACCGGGTAATGGACCCGGAGGACAAGCATGGATGCGAAGGGTGACAATCAGAGCCTCACCAACCTCCAGAGGATGGTACTGATACAGGGCGAACTGAACATTCATTCACAAAGGCGACGATGCCAACCGGATGTCTACGGTCAATCAGCTTTTGTCCAACTTGTTTACCATAATCCGGGGATAAAACCCCAATGCAAATCAAACGAAACGAACCAAATGACACGGCCGAGTCGGCTTCCAGGCCAGACTCAAGCTGCGTTTGATGGTTTTGTTCACCATCACCATCCGTAGACACCTTACGATTCGTAGACACTTTGCCAAAAAATGAACCCAAATGTAATCCCGCTTCTATTCATGGTATCATTGACACGTTTAACCGATCATCTCGTCGTCCTCGTCACCACCGCCGCCCATCTTTCGTCTCAACCTCACTGCATCCTCGTCCCTCTTCCTCCGCTCAAGGCCCTCCCTGATCCAAGCATCGTACGCCGCATCGCCACCCTCGACTTTCTGCGCGACAACACCTTTCAGAACCTCGCCCGCGAAGCCAACAAAGTTGTGTCTACGCAGGGCATTCTCGAATCGCCAGTTGCGGCGCTTCTCGTTCTCTCGCTCCAGGGTCTCGGAATCGCCAATTTCCTTGGCTGCGATTCTCGGGTCGCGTACCATGGCCAGCACGTTAAACCGAATCTCGGAGCTGGCGTACGTAAGCATGCGGTCCTGCAGGACCTGCGTCACCTTGGTCGGGAACTCCTCGGTTGTGCAGGCGCCGTGCGAAATAGGCGCAGGCTGCAGTCCATCCAGTTCATACAGCTTGCCGTTGATGGGCGTGTAGGCGATAAAGTGGAAGGCATCCTCGGCCTCGCCCGTCTTCTGAGTCTCGTCGACGAAGGGACTACTCTTGGCGAAGCTGTTGTGTACATCGCGAATAAGCTCAGAGTTGCTGAGCGCCTCCCCGCGGAACTCGGGAGGCAGAACCATTGTGAATTCACGGAATTCGCCAAGCTTCTCGCCAATCTCCACCTCGTTGATCTTGTTGAGGACGACACTCAGTAGCGCTTGCGTGCCGCAGGCATTCTGGATCGTCTGCTGGGCGAAGAAGAGACTCTCAGCGGCATCGCGGTCGTAGGAATCGGCTGGCCGCGCGGGCAGGCCTTCGGAGGGGTAGCGGAAGAGGAAGATGATGCCGTAGATTGGCTGCAGCGGTGCTAGCTCATCGGGAGAGAGTGTGAGCAGCTCTTCGAACTGAACGCCTTTGACACCGAGGTTCTCGAGCAGGTAGGTGAAGACGCCCTAAGCAGTTAGCTTGGCGCTATTTCAATCTGGTAGAGCCACGTACTGCGTCAGACTCGACTGCAAGAGTTAGCGAAGGCAATGGGCTGGGGTTTCTTTCGGGGGCCGCATACTGGTATTCCATCCACCACTCATCTTGGAGGCGGGGGAGGGGTAGTTACTGGTGAAAGAGGTGGGGATTGGTCGCGGAGTTGTTTGACTGTTCTACAAGGCGTCGTAATTGCCTGGGTGGTTCGCGTCGCAGTCAAATCGGGTTTCGCACTCGAATGGGAATTGGAATTGGTAAGCTGGAGATTGAAGCTTCAATGTTTGCGGACGGAGCGCTGGCCCGTTGACGCAAGGTCGGAGCTGTGGTGGGGCGCGGTGGGACGGGACCAGGGTCAAAGATTCGCCGGGGCACTATCCAAGCCTACCTACCTAGGCAAAGTCCAGGCACTGGACGCTGGGCACTCACAGACCACCAATGTCACCATCATCGCAGAGGAATTAATTCAAAGCTGGTGTCTCATTGCTATCTACAATCATCGACAGCTGATTCAAGTGATATAGCCAGTAGACCTGGCACAATATTCTCGCAAGAAAATCGCCTTCTCCTTAACAGAAATGAAGAATCTAACCCTAGACCAAGTTCTTTTAGTTAGTGCACGGAACGCGGCGTGACCGCCCGCTGTGGGATCGTCACCATGTGAACACCGTCCTCCTTTTGGTCCGATGAACCCATGCGCGAACCCGGAGCGTAGGAGCTATCGTGGTCATCCTGCATGTTAAATTGGCGCTTGCTGTCGTTGTCGCCGTTGCTGAAGCAGCTGTTGCGGACAGCGCGCACGAACCAAGGCTTCTTGCCAGAGCCTCTCCAGGACCAGTATTCCTTCGCATCGTACTCGCGGGGTTCGATTCTACCTCCAGACAGCCAGACAGTCAAGGCGATCAGACCGTTAAGAACAGTGTACACGAAAACGCCCCTGGGATTGTCAGTTGTGGTCAGAGAGATGCCATGGGATGAACTCACGCAATAAGGCCGTAGGCGACGCTGTACGAGAAGGGAATGAAAGTCATGACGACAAAGGATGGGAGAACATCGCCAATGTAGCGCCAGTTGATCTGGGTAATCTGACGAATCATCATGCAGCCGACCTGCGACAGTTAGACCGGAACACCTATCGACACCTCTTGAGACTTACCAGAACGAGCGTGCAGCCGGTTGCCCAAGGTGGAATGGACGCAAAGATTGGAGCGAAGAAGATGGAGACGAGGAAGCAAAGACCGGTGGTCATGGATGTCAGTCCAGTGCGGCCACCCTCTGCGATACCCGCACCGCTCTCGATGAAGGCTGTGACTGGAGAACATCCGAACAATGCGCCGATGGAGATACATGCCGCGTCGCAGCAGTAGGCGATGGTAGAACGAGGGAAGTCGCCATCCTTGGGATCGACAACGCCGCAGAAGCGGACCATAGAGTACAGAGTGGCTGTGGCGTCAATGATGTCGACATAGAGGAAAGTGAAGAGTGCCAGGGCGAATTGCGATCCGTTCTTCGTGACATCCCAGTCAAGGGCGTTGAGGGTATGCTCGATTGGATGGAACGTGACAACGTTTTTGAAGAAGTTGAAGCGATTCTCACCCTCCTCGTTGTAGGGGAAGTAGGTGATGGATGTGTTACGTCTGCAAAGGTCAGCGAATTCGCGTCACAGAGTGCGGATGACTTACGGCCATGACAAGATCGACACCAGGGCAATACCCATGATGAGAGCATACTTGACGCGGAACGACATCAGATAGGCCGTAACAAGACCACCAGCGAAGATTGCCGTCCACATCTTGGGGCTCGACATGATACCTCCAGCACACATCTGCGTGTCGGGATCGATCATCTCAACAGGGCATCCCGCAATGGCGAGCGGGGTAGACTTCCAGCCTCCGGTAATGGCACCGATTCCGGCAGAGTAGGAGAGTCCGATTTCCGTCAAGAAGAAGCCGATGCCGACGCCGGTTGCCGTCTTGATAGTAGCGGGGATGAGCTTCACAAGCCACTGGCGCATTCCGGTAAGAGCAAGAACGATGAAGATGAGCCCCTCCACGAAGACTGCTGTCAAGGCGACACGGTAGGGAATGTTGCCTGAGCCGTTGGGGCCGACGACCTGGAAAGCGAAGTATGCGTTGAGACCCATGCCAGGACTGTGTTCACTGTCAGTGAGATCCATACTTAACACCAAGCTAGTACTTACGCGAGCGCCACTGGCAAGTTGGTGAAGAAACCGAAGATGAAGCTGGCGAGGCCGGCGATGGCAGCAGTCGCAGTGATCAGGTCAAGTCGAACATCTGCAAGGTCAGCAAGGCTCAATTTAGGATGTCGGCCGACTCACTCTCTTTGCAGGCCTTGTAGCTGTCGATAGTGTCGCAGTCGGCTCTGTTTATCAAGTCGCACTCACAAGTGCCGCCCGTCTGCGAGAGGATGATTGCCTGTCTCAATCAGCACATGGACCTCACAACTGATCAAAGATATATACTCACATTGACAGCAATGATGTAGGCCATGGTCGCAAAGGTGGTCACTCCGGCGCGAATCTCCCTGAAGAATGATGTATCGGGAATCTCCTTAGGCTGTCCGTGTCCGGGGTTAGAAAATTCGGCAACAGAGGCAGGGGGAGAGGAAACATACATGACCGCTTCCCTCGAGTCTGAAGATTCGTCCAAAGGTAGACGTGGAGATTCGCTTGTCGCAGCGATCGACAGCTTTCCACATAGCATGGAATTTGCGGCCGATGGCGGATCGACGAACGGGCGACTCGACGGGTTCCAAACGCTCCATGTTGGAGTGAGTCGACATGTTGCTCATAGCGAGCGATGGAGGAAGGAGAGTCGGTGGACGAGCGTCCAGGCGACTCGGAAAGGTAGGTGGTAGTGAGCGGTAGGGGAGTGGGTGAGGAGGTTGTGGTACAGGACTCACTCAGCACAAAGGAAGAAGGTTGAGATGTCTCAGAGTCCTGTACGAGGTGAGGCGGGAGGGGGTTGGCACACAATCGGCGAGGAGGCAGGTGGGAAAAGAATAAGGAAAGCCGCAGGAGAACCTGGCCCTGAAGATGAGGTCCGATGGGTGTTGGAGCCGAGATGGGAAGGATTGAGTGAGTGGAAGAGAAAGGAACGTAGAGTGACGAGAAGTCCAATATTCGGAAGTTGGAACTTGGAAGAGGTGGTACCCAGGACGGCCTGGCAACGAGACCTCTGCCTGCGGGAAGGATCGATAAAAGAGCTGTCTTGGAAAAAGAGAAGAAAGGGAAGGCAGATGCACCGTTGGAGCAGAAGGTGAAGGTGCGTTAATGGAATGCCTAGAGAAGGGAAGAACCTGGAAGTGGAAGGGGCGAAAGTGGCAGGATCAATTATATCCTTGCTCGCTCCTGCCCATGTCTACTGCACACCTACACATATCGTACCTACCTTGCCGGACTTGCCTACCTCACCACCTTACCATCTTCCTTACCTACACCTACTCCGTACCTTAGGTAAGGTACATACATCACCTACATCTCCTAGACGACATGTCTCTTCCTTCCCCCCCCCCTTCTTCCGAGAAGGATACCTTTCCTCACCGAGTTGACCCTGCTTTAGTCTGCCACTATCTGAGGTACGCCAGTGAAGGAGGGTGTACCAGTCTTTCTTTCCCTCAGCAAAAGGCATACTACGCCAATGCCGCGTGGAGGTGGGGAACGGGAGCAGAGAAGGTCCAGGCCGCCACTACCAGGCGTGCCGCGCAGCTTGTCTCTTCCACGTTTGACGCGAGGAGCTAGCCTCATGGGAGATCTGCAATCGCCGACCGGGAGGTGGATATGCTCGTGATAATCTGCCATCAAAGGACTTTGCGAGAGAGCTCATCCTAAACCGGCCTTCTCTCGACGCCACGAATGCTCAAAAGGCTTGAGTCCCCAAAGCCGAAAGAGCACAGTTTTTCCCAACGGTAAACGCCTTGTCCATTGACTCACCTCAAGGCCTCGCCGACGGGCTGTGAGCCGGCCCTCATCATCAATGGCTACGCGCCAAACTTTCAAGCCACGACTGATATCAAGTCCACGCTCTCGTACGAGTTGATAGGCTCTCGGAAGAGAAATGATACCATCCATCTCGTTAGCTCGAGTCTCTCAAGAAACGAACTCCATCTGTGCGCAACGCCTCACGAACCTTCGACCCAGCTGTCAGGTTAGGCGCGTCTTAGTCTTGTTCGTCAACCGCTCGGACTGCCGAAGACCAAACCATCGTCCGAACGAGGCATTGGAATCGTGTGCTTTCTGGCCTTATCGTCGATATCGGATGTCGTCGCGATAGCTTCATCATCGGAAACCGCACAATCGGCCTTGAAACCAAGCCCACCACCCCCCAAAATCGCCCAGACCTTTCCAAAAACGTTCACCATCGCAATCCTGTGACTATCCCCTATAATCGACCAAGCCGCAGTCAATGGCCTATTCGACTATCCCTTTCTTCACCTGGCCGCTCAGCTTTGCCGTTTTTCCAGATAATAAACCAATTACAACGGGAAAGCCAGCCATGAGCCAATTTCTTGCCTGCAGGCAGCCGCTGCAGTGTAGACCTTGGCAAGCGAGACATGTCTCGAAGCTCCTTGATAGGACCGCCAAGGTCGGCGACCGGTACTTTGCATCATATGCGGGAAATTCGTCCTTCTACCGAGATTGAGCTTGTGACAATGTTCTACTCTCGCATCAGCCCCTGCTGACCATGATCTAGCTGTCACCTGTTTGCTCTTTTTGCGGCTGACCTTGCGTGTCCTACAGCCGTCATCGGTCTGACTTGAGGGCCTCTTCACTGGTCAGCTCTCGAGAAGACTCAGACATAGGCACGTCGTACCTTGCCTACGCATCATGCACTGCTACAAAAGGCCGCTCTTTTCCTCGCTCGCTCGCTTCTTTATTGCCCAGCACTGCGGAGAGTTTAACGTCGGCCCTATGCCTACGCTCAAAGCGGCCCAGCCAAAGTGCCAACCCACGTGGTAGAGGTGTTCCGTGCTTGCTGGAATGGAACTATCGTGGTCCGATCTTCCTCGGATATCCATAGGCCGTTAGGATAGGTTGGAACATGTTTGTGTGGTCAAGCCCGTTGGCAATTTCGAGTTGGTCGCAGGTGATGGTCGATAAACCGGGCCCTTGGGGGTGTGCCGCATCTAGAAAGGGCTCAAGAGTTCAAGACACTTCTTTCAAAGGCACGGTTGGAGAAGAGCGAGCATGGACTACGGATACAAAGGCCGTCTGAGTCTGGCTGGAATTGAGTTGGGACCTTTTCTTGAGACCTCGTTGGATTGGGTCTTTGTTGGAATAAGAAAAGGGAAGAATGTTTGCTCTCCATTGTCGTTGGTTGGCAAACTCGCTTAAAAGCAGCCAAGTGAGCCGCGAAAAGGATAGTGCAGGGTAGGAGGGTGGCATGGATCGCTCCGCGGCGCATCTAGGTTCGGCGTGCTGGGCTTGGCCGGACGATGCCATCGCGGAGCCGTGAGTGGTCGAGGTGGTCCCTGAGCCACTAAACGTACCTTAAGGTAGCCACCTACTTCGTAGAGCACTTACGGCCGCCAGGACGTGCCCCGTAGACTGAAAGTCCCCTGACACGGGCCTCCTAGCGGCGCCGCTCCAGTGGGAAGCTGGAACCTGACCACTCACGAACCACCTTGTCCCCCAAGACGGTTTAGATCTTGCAGTCCTCAGGGGTGGCCCTGCCCCGGATTGCCGTCTCCCTGCAGATCCACCCGCGCCCTGAATCCAATCTGTGATCCCGACTCTTCCACCTTGCAGACGACATCCCGGTGCCCCTCTTCCCCTGCCTTGCACTCCATCTCACTCTTTGGTTGAGTCTTGCGAGCTTGCGAGCCTTCCAACGCCAACACCATACATCGGACTACGATGCCACCACCGTGGCTTCCCAGCTAGCCGCTTTGACAGCCTTTGCTCAAGTCTTGACGTTTGCTTAGACAAGTGGCACCCTCGACCCCTTCACACACACACACACACACACACATACCCACGACACCTCATCGTTGTCTGTTCCCAACAAGCGGTCTGCCGGTCCGAGTCTCTGGAATCCGCTTCGAGCGGGTACTGTGTAGGCTGCAATGCCACCATATCGCCCGGATCGTCCGTTTCTCGCCCGGATCATAGACAGCCCCGGACGACATCGGCGGATGCCTCCCGCAAGACGGTCTGCCGGGACCTACAGAGCCATCAGACTGCAGAATTGACAGCTGAAGACGACACGACCGCATCTGTCATGGATTCAATGGGGAGATTCTGTATGACAGCCTCCCCTCGCCGGCCTTGCCGCTACGCTGCGGATCGAGAGGGGCACCGTCTTGATTCGAGAAGGCAGCTTGCAGCTGTCTTCAATGGTGCGAGGGCACTTTGCAAGAACGGAGCAAACACGGCCCCGATGCTTCCCATCGAATGGCTACCTTAGCTCAGTTCCGTCCGGCATGAATGGTATGCACCAGGCAATTTGGATTCCAAAGATACGGCTAACTCCCACAAATGCACAGCTCGACGCGCGAACTTGTCGATAGTCCACAGCCCCCAAAGATAGGAATAGGCTTTGCCATGTGGCAGGCAACGTAAGCTTCGCGCCGTCCCTTTCGCTGAAAGCTTCCATGGGCGCCGGCCTTTGAGTGTTTGAGGCAGGGACCGCAGCTCAGGACACAATGAGCACGTCCTCGCCTCTCTCTGCCCTTTTGCGTTCCATACGAGCCAAGAATGAGGGTCGCAACGTGCCTGGTGTCGAGGGACACCGGGCAATGGAATTCTACTGTTTGACAATGCGAAACCCGTTAACGATTCGGAACGGTTCGTGAAGAAGGGCATTTCATCTCAATATTTCCTCCACCAATGTGGCACGGCGCGTTGCGTCCCGTTGACGTTGGCTTCCACAAGTCGCCGCTGCTGTGCTTGGTGCAACTGGCAGTCCGGGCGTACAGTCACCTCAAGTCTGTGAGCGAGGGCAAAGTTGACGATGCCGGCTGGAACGCCCTTGTCTGGTGGTGGTGGAATAAGCAACGCGGGAGCAGGACGGATTGAGACAATGAAAAACACTTGCCGATCAATGTCCAAGGATTCTTAACCGGCACGACCAGATGGATGGGGGACCAGGGCTATGACCGGCAGGACGCCACAAAATCTCAGATGACTGCATGGGCTATCGGCAAGATTGAGAGAGGGGAGCCAAGGCCAAGGGGTTCAAGGAAAGCCGGTTGTGTTAGTCCCAATTCGATATATGGACGAGCCGGGGAGCACAAATTCATACTGGAGCTGGATCGACCGCCGAATCGGCTTGCTAACCAATCTGCCACCTACTTGCCCAACAGTATTAACTGGCCGTGCTGGTGTCCTGATTCTGTCCATGGCACGGTACATAATCAGACGTACGCGCACGATCACACGCTGTCGAACCTGATTCCTGTTGGAAGAGAGAAAGTAATTACCTATTTGTACAAATACAAATCTCTCAGAACGGGCCACTCACTCACTCTCCTCTGACGCACTCTTCCCGCTCTTGTATCCCCTTCCATTCTTCATTAAGTACCGAGAGGCTGGCCCGTCCGTAGGTTGCGCACTTCACACATCCAGAGGTTGTTGTTGCCGTCGGCCGCACCGGGATCTCGACCTGGAGTTGTCATCCCTCACGTTGCATTTCGCATCTGCGGCGCGTATCGAACCTCCTGCAGCTGCCGCACAAGCACGACGACAACCGGAAGCGACGCTCGCACACGTCAACTGTCAACTGCCATCTGCAGCTTCGCATACCGCATACCGCATCTTTGCGTACTCGTCCTCGTACTCGTCCTCGCCCTCGTCTCCCATCGGTCCTTCCTTCCACCGGCTTTTTCCATACGTCCAGGTCTCCTGCCTTCCCAATTGATACAGGTTTCGCGTGGTCCTCCTGATACACTAGCGTCCTTCTCAATCAGAGCTGCACCTGCCTTCTACCACATCGTGACTACCCTTTTTCCTCTTTCCATCTTTTCTCGGCTCTTGTCAACCACAACGTTCAATCTTCACCCTACACCACCTGCCGACGTCGGCTTCCCCTTTTCACCTTGTCGAATCTTGTCTCCCCTTGGGACGGCACTCTCGTCAATTCGACTCCTTGCATTTCTCTCCCTATTCAACCTCCACCGGCTCTCCTCCATGGTCCAGGCTATCGGTCATCGCAGCTTTTCAACCTTTCACTCCTGCGACTTCCTATCGCCGACCGCAACTGTATCTTAACTTCATCCTCACTCACTTCTACGACGCCAATCATCAGACGAACTACGTCCTCGGGCCTCCACAAGGTCTGACCATCTAACAACACGCCGTTTTCCGAATTTCGGGCATGCGATTGATCGGCCGGTTCAAGCTCACAGTTTTGCGTCTCAACCAGCACCAAAGTCGGCTGGCCGTATATATCCAGCATCTTTAACATCTCCCCCTGGTCACCCGGATCTTTATTACAACACGCGTCTCTTGTTTGGACCGACGAGAAACGACTCGCAATGTGGGAAGTCGTGTGGACGGACCCCGACAGGGAGTCTAGAAAGGAGCACCGCGAGAGGAAAGCAGTTGAGCGGGAGCATAAGGACAAGACCAGAGCATCTAGGAGTTCCATGTCCACTCGCAGCTCTTCGTCGTCCGACAACAAACCATTCAGCTTCTTCGGATCTAGGAGTCTTAAGAGGACACTGACACCATCAAGCGCCAAAACATCCACCGCGCACGCACTCAAAGCCCCGAGCATCGATAGCACATTCAGAGGCTCGCTATTGTCGGCTGTATCGGAGCCACCGCCACTCCCCACGGAGCTCCCATGCAGCCCCGTCACCACC
Organism: Colletotrichum salicis; assembly: GCA_001563125.1. Taxonomy (NCBI): domain Eukaryota; kingdom Fungi; phylum Ascomycota; class Sordariomycetes; order Glomerellales; family Glomerellaceae; genus Colletotrichum; species Colletotrichum salicis. Next base: position 29,374 of record JFFI01002674.1, read on the forward strand.
GTCGATCGCACTTACATGCCGCAAGAGCAACATTGTGTCGAGTCACAGCAGAACTCACCAATTTCATCCAACAGAGGTAGACTGGCCCATTTCCACAAGCCTGCCACAGCTCACTGATATTCAGGCTTCCTAGACTCTGTTTTCTCCAAGTGGACAGACACCTCTATGGGTGGTCCGACATCCCCATGCAACACATCGGTCGCCGAGTCGACATCAGCAAAGAGGGAACATTACGTCCAGACTCTCGGCCCAACCTCTTTCATCACCAAAAGCACGGAGGTCACTGTCCTGCCTCGGACGATAGAAAACGATATCTCTGGCATGATCTCTCATATAACCATCACAGCTGAGCCAGTCAAGGAGGAGCCTCCAACCCCTCCACGTTCTCCAACAGCGCAGTGAGCATTCCGTAGTCCCCCAACAGCATCGTCACTGACAAGACATAGGCCCGCGGTAACCGCCCTGATATCACCGGCAATGCTTGACTCGCCTGTCAACCTCTTCCCTGGCCATCCCAGCCCGCAGCGCTCATTACGGCGAATTTCTTCATGGTCAATGGCATTCAAGCCCAACAACCCAGACTCCTGGAGACCGCCAGATGCGTGGGACTGCGGCCCACCACCGGAAGTGCGAACGCCAATGATTGAGGCGGTCATTGAAGAAACACCAGAGCTTGATGCCGCATGTGTCATGTCCATGGATCTTAATGGGATGCAGCGTGAGATCAGGCGGATGGCCGCTGCAAGCCACAGCATCCGCCTTTTGCGGTTGAAAGAGGTCTGGGGCGAGACCACCGATGCCAGCCTCTACAAGGAGCTAGAGATGGAAAAGAAGAGATGGATGCTTTCTTCTTTGCACAACATGGACAAGCCAGTGGAGGTGGACCAAGCCAAGGTTCACCCCAACAAGATTACTCCTGCCAAGGCGAAGAAGGTCCTCGCGCTTTACGAGACTCAGGGTAAGTGGAAACAAACTCAATTTCCGGTCACTTCAACTAACTTGTGCAGCAACAACGTCATACCTAGCGGCTATCCACTTCAACAAGCAAGTATACCATCTAGCTTCGTCGCCGTTGTCTCATACACTTTTTCCAAACATCCACCCGGTCAACGTACCAGCCATCTCGCCATCGGCCTTCCCAGTGGCCCCGTCTCTTTTCGGCGTGGTCTATTCGTTGGCGCTTCCGGCACTTTTGCCGTCACCCGAAGTTCCCAGTCTACTCAAAAATGTTCACCGGTGCCTCGCTGCCGGTGGTGCCTTCCACCTCACATTGATCGATCCTCTTCCTGTTACGAGTACGCTAGGCCCTCTGATGCGTTCGTGGATTGAGGAAAATCTCATCTTCAACCTCGAGAAGAACTTCCGCTGCATGAACCCAAGCAAACTCTTCCCTCTATGGTTGGCAGACGCTTCCCTCCGTGCTGAAGGCAGTACCATCACCACTGTGAGGTTTTCCGCTATACCACCAACAGACAGACCAGACACGGCTACGACCGACGCCGAGGTGCTTGCAGATAAGGCTGTCAAGCAGGAGCTCCGCAGTATGGTCGGTCGTATGCTCTGGAGGGAAGTATGGGGGCAGTACATCACAGCAGATCAGTGGTGGTGGGAGAACCCCAGAATTGTGGAGGAGTGCGAGCAGCTCAAGACGGCGTGGGAGTACAGCATAATCGAGGCAGTCAAGGAAGCGTGATGGCAGTTGCGCTGTCGTAAACTGTTTGGTTCTCTCCCGAACCATAAACGAACGGATGGAATGTTTTTGTCACTTTGAGGGAGCAGAGATGTGTTCCTCGCGAGGTACGGCGTTGGAGGCCAGATTTCTTTCACAATACCCCCCTGGATGGCCGACAGAGCCACTTGCTTTACATATTGGCTTGGGAAAACGGATCCAACAGGACATGGTGTGGATTTCTATGTATGCCGTTGTGCTCTCATTTATCGGGCTTCTTGGGGACTTCTGAGAGGCCGAGTGGGCCCGCAGCATTACGGAGGATCACGCTGCCACTATACGTTGGAATCAGCTGTAGTTATTACTTTGCAAGCGTACCCAATGTCGGCAGCAGAATTATACAAACTGGGATCACCTAAAGTTGCAGTGGATTCAGTTTCAGTCGATTGGTGTCTATCTTGTGGAAGTGGCTTGTCAATCTTTGAGAATGGATTATACACGATGAGGTCCACGAATATTTCACAATGCGTTTGTCAAAACTTAACGTATAACTCGAGAGCTTGAAGATGGTTACGAACTTGAAACGTCGAAAGAGAAAGGGAAGAGGACACAAGTATTGGATCTGTGAAGTTTGAAGTCAATGACAGATGAGTTCGGATCAATCGGGCAGACAATTCCCAGGATCCCCCTCCGATATCAAAAGCCTAGGAACCCTCACATTGAGATGGCTCCACGATGATGGAACCTTGGTGTTTGGATGAACCGTTGTTCGAGGATTGATCCCGGACCGTTTCCCCCGCATTATCCACTTGTTCATTTGGGCATCGTGAAACTTTCGTAGTTGGTTCCTCCATGTAGCGTCACGGCCACAGGGTTGATGGATTCTGGTAGGGAGTGATGCCCGTTTGTTCTTCCATCTGACTAGAGATGGCGAATATGAGAACCATCTGCTAGACGGGAGGATGAGAAGTGTGTAAGTGGGAGTAAGTCAGTTGACCTGGAGTCGCACGGAGATATGGTTCACGGGGGGGGGGACTGGTGTTTGATTCATGGCTATCAACGGGCTTATTGCCTATGATTCCTAATTCTACGCGCTCTTTCGAAAACTTCTTCCTCAAAGTCTCCATCCCCCCCCCTTTTCTGAAAGAAATCGTGGATCAAATTTGCATAGTCGGGGGTATATTCATCTTCTCCCTCAAAGTCTCCATTCTCCTTCTCCTTCTGAAAGTTATTGAGGACCATTCCCATATAGTCGGGGGTATATTCATGTTCATGCTCGGACTTGGTCGTAGGCTTTTTCTTTTTCCTCGACGTTAGCAGGCGGTTTTCCAATCAAGCTTCGGAAGAACAAGAGGGGGTCGCCAACCCTTGGTGCTGGTATCTTCTACCTCGTCAATTTGAGGAGTTTCTCCTTCTCCTCTTCTGGTGTGGTGAATTGGTCATGGTCGTTTTCGTCTACCCAGTTAATGAAGGCTGCGCAGCCCGCGTGGAGAAGCAGGATGAGGGAGATGGATGATAGAGCTAAGAGGAGCATTTTGAAGGGGACGTGGTGGAGGTAATAGTCTGGGGAGATGTCTATATGTGAGTCGGTTTGGAGTGGAGTGGAGGCGAGGCGAATGGGACGCTGTCAGCTTGTGGGCGTTGGTGATGGATGAAGCGGCTGTAATATGGTGTTTTCTGGGTTGTGATGTATTGTGCAGGATTGATAATTTACTTCTTTTCACGAGTATCTGCTTCAAATGGAAAGAAAGGTTTACATCTCCTCAAGGTTCTGCGCCATACTCGTCGTGAACAGTGACGGTTGTCAACCTTTCCGGCTGGAGCGGATGACAACCTTGAGATACTATTCGCGGCACGTGGTGTCATTTGGGGTGGGTACCTCCATTCATTTAGATTCACGTGTTTCGATGGTATCTGTCTTCTACAGTACTGTTCAGCAAACAACATCATAAAAACGGCTCATCTAGTTTATCTTGTAAATTTCCCCTTTGTAGAGCCATCACGCATAGGAGGACCGGATAGAAAGAAGAGAAGTTATACCCTCCAATATCTCCATCTTTTTCTTCGGCCTTCTCTGGCGGGTTGAAGTTACCTAGAGTGGGCCTTCAGCACGCACATGTGGAGTACGTCCTCGGGATCTCTGTCCCCTCCCCCACTCCAACTTCGCTCCTGGGTAGGTGTACCCATGCCGTCTTCTCAAGGACTTTAGGAAAAGCGTTTGCCTCCGAGAAGACGAGTACAGCCCACTCCGTGCGGCATGTACGATGCCAAATCAACACGATTACCCACGGCTACAGAGACGAAAAAGACATCATACGATTTGTACGCGTGTTGGCACGAATCCTCCTTGCGCTTCGACTTTTCCTGGCGCACAACCACTCCCCAAGCCTAGAAAAGTCCAGAAACAGGGCTTGCTAGAGGCAGCCACTGCCGTTGAAGAATGCCCTACATCTATTATCACGCAACTTGATCGCCGTTGAGGAGAGGGGAGACCGAGAGCGAGTCAGGAGTCGGCGGCACCTGTGGGCTGATTTGGACTCGACTGTACAGCGCGTGGGTGTCTGGCATTTGCCTCAGGACTCGAGGGGCGGGATTCACACCACTTTGCTGTCTCTCAACTTCTGAAGTGGGGGGAGGGGGGGATGTTGAGCTTGTGATACCTAGTATCAATCACTATCTACGTATCCGTGATAGCCCGCGGCCCGCGGGGTTGCTTTTGCTGTACGCTGCAGGCTGGTCGTATAGATTACATCGGGCCGCCATTGCTTTATCTTAGCAGATGTCTCGATCTGGCCTCCACTGCTTGAGTCACATCGTCATCGACGAAAGAAGAAGAAATGATAGATGTTGAAAGAAAAAAAACCGGCCATATGATGGCTACAGACGATGCAAGGGCACCGCCCTACATTGCCACGCAAAATTCGCAGTGTTGCGTCCCACCGCAACTTAGACATGCATTCAGAATTGTGGTGAATCGGGTGAATCAGAACCAGAATCAGAGTCAAGCAGTGGAAAAGCTTGAAAAGGCAAACCGTGACGGTAGATGAAAACGAGATCGTCAGGAGGGTCAACGAGAGCAAGTGCCGTTTAGTACCGTCAAATGTTTCGTCGGGGAATTCTTGCATTTGCTGCATGGCCTTGCATGCTCTTACAGACTTACAATACTACTGTTGGGTTTCAATAGTCCGTGTCTCGATGAGGATCAGATCTTCGACGCGGCATTTTCATTGTTTGGTAGCTGCCACTGTCTTGATGGTTCTCCACGGACCATACATATCTCGACCTGAGCTCGTCCCGTCTGTCTGTCAGTTGCGTAAAGTAATAGCGTGAAGTTGAAGGCATAAGGCTACAGGAATAATGATGCTCGTTGGAACCGTCGTCAGAGGAGAGCAGAGAAGAGCAGGCGAACGGTGGTTGCAACAGCCAAAAGGGAAAAGTGACACCAGCAAATGTGCCGGCAAAAGATATTGCTAGTCTGTGATCAAAGACGAAGTAACAAGCCAAGCCAAGCGTACCAAAACCAACATCACCTCTCACTCCAAAACCATGGCGTTGACGCAGTATCGTTCTGGGCAACGCAGGCGCAGGCAAACAAACCAGGGCAGATGCAACGTAAAAAGAAAAAGCTTGATGCTTTCCTCGCATCGAAGCCAAGATTCGGGGAAGTAAAAGCCTTGCCTCCCGCCCAAACGGTATCGCCAAGTTTTCCACTTTCAACTTCCCTCTATGTTATTCCCGCAGCCAGTATCTGAGGTGGTTGTCGGCTTCCAAAAGCGACCCTTGTATGCCCCTGCATGGGCGACCGCCAAGGTTCCCCTCCAACTTGGCTTTGTGGGACATTTTTTCTCCAGGAACCCACTGGGCTGGGAAAGTGGGTTGCGTGGGAATGGATATGGAATGGTACTCGGGCAACATGCTCCATCTTCTCTGCAACCCTGGAGCGCGACGGTCGACCAGAACCAAGTCCACGGAGAGATAGGGGTGATGATATGCTCGACTCAACACCATTTCTCTCGTAATAGTTTACTCCATCTGGTGGTTCAACCTATTGAAAAATCACCATCATGAGCAAACAAAGTTAAAGTCAAAGAACCGGGCTGAGCGAATTTTCGTCAGCTCTGATTGGACTGACCCCCATCCCCCAGTTCACCAGTGTACCTGCGTGCCTGCAAAGTGTGCGGCATAGACCAGCATCAGGATGAGTGCCCCTGAAAACAAGGTCAGCCAGCCAGCCAGCCACAGAACACCAACAGCAAGTCCAGACGAGGCCACAACACAAAAGACGTAGAAAGAATGGAAGCGAAAGAACCAATGTAGCAGAATTTTTTTTTTGTCGCAGACCATGCCCCCGCGTCCCTGCAGCACAATGAACCGGGAGCCGTGAGATGACGGGAGGGGACCACAAGTTGCTTTCTCTACCCTACTTCATGCAGTTATACTTGTAGTTTCTCCCTCACTAGATGCTGCTAGCCCTCATCCCAATTACACCGCCACGAGAAAACGTGCGTCTGGAAGGAATTCCTGAACTCACAGACCCTTGAGAGTGTCGATCCATTACGCTCTCTGTAGTTGGACAAAAAAGCCCCAAGCACCTACCCGCAACCTCCTACTACGTGCCTTGCGTACGTGCTCTGCTTACACGGCACGGCACGGCTCCTGCGCACCGATGCCCTGAGACGAGACCAGACGACGCCAGACGAGACGAAAAGCAAGTGCAAGTGCAAGTCCAGAGCTTAGACTTCCCGGGAGGAGGAACGCGCCGTTGGGAAAGAATGCAGGAACCCCCATCTTAGTCTTTGGGACGGCACGTGGAAGCCGAATGCGTTTTTTCTCTAGTCCGTCTGGCCATTGTTCACGCCCGGTCCCAACGGCGCCTTTAGATGGTATTGTGGGCAAAATACACTGCCAGAGATGACGGGTCCGCCGAGAGATGATAGATCAAGCAGATTTCACAAGGCAAATATGTTTTTGGACTCATGAGTGGTGACAAAGGAACAGTAAATGATGTGTTATCTACAACCTCAACATTTTACAGACAAGATCGTTATAAATTTTCCGCTGGAGCATGCCAACGCGTCAGATGCCCCCCAAAAGCAACAATAATGAAACCTGCATCCGTGGCAGGGCCTCCCAAAACAACAACATGGCTTCGGGGTATCATCCACAAGGAATCGTTTCGCTATCGTGACAAGTGCGCATCTTCTCCATACACTACGACCGCGATGCCTGCTCATTCGAGGCCGGTCGGCTATTCGTAAGCTCCGTAATGCTTTCGCTCTCGTAGTTCTTCGTTCTACGGTTCTGACTTGAGATCTTGAACTGATCGCTGTGCCTGAAACTGCCCACAATTTCCGTCACATCTGGCCGCCGAGACGCATACTTAATGTCGGTCCACAACGTCTTGCAAGCCTTCCATGAAGTCACCACGTAGATGAGCGCGTTCCAAAAGCCCTGAAGCGGGAGAACGAAAGCACTCATGAACTCTAGCGGCGTCGAAGACTCCCTTGTATGGATCACGGAGTAGACGCGGTTGGCGCTCGACGGGACCCAGGTGATCAAGATGACTGTGAAGAAGAGGATCGAGCACTTTGTGTACGACCAAGCCGCGTTGTTGAGTTCGTAGTTGCGTCGACGGGCAGAGTTCATCGGGCGCTGGCCGGCGGCATCCGCCGTGCTACTTTCGGCAGGCGGGACGGCCGCTTCGGCCTGTGATCCATTGCGGCTATAGCGATTGGCAGAAATGCTGACAGAGTAGGCAGCGTTTGGTAGTTGTGGGACTGGCCCAGCTTCCGATCCACGTCTTCCCACCGTTGCAAGACCAATAGAGCCTTGAGGTTGATCCATAGCTTCCGAGGTGACGTAAACTTCGGTTGTCTTCATCGAGGTGAGAACGTCGTGGAACGAGTTCATTTGGTCATGGTCCGAGGAGCTGAAGTTGCGAAGCTGCTTGCGCTTTTGGTAAATCTCTCGGCCGGCGCGGATGTAGATGAAGAAAGTGATCAAGATCGCAATCCTGGCCAGTTAGCAGAGGCCACATGAGGCTAGACGTAAACTTACCAAACGGGTCCGTAAAACGTGAGAATGCGCCAGATCTCCCATTCAGGCCTAATCCAGCACCATAACGTCGCGTTTCCATAGACCCTCAACCCATCGCCGTTCCTGATAAAAACGTATACCAGGGCTGGAATAAAGGGAATTCCATAACAGCAAATAAGATACGGTATCTCCATTCTCCGTAACCTTTCGGCATCGAACTTGTAATAGAATGTCAAGTAGACGTTGATAGCCATAGTAAGTGTCCAAAACGCATCAGCCGGCATGAACCTGCATAATGTTAGTCGTGAATCACTCGTGGGGCCGTTGTACCAACATTTGAACGAGAAAGGCCTGAAGCTGACAGCCTGGAGAATCTGGAGAACCAATATAGGACCTCGCCATGAGAGTGCCAACGTTCGTCATCATATTACCAAAGGAAGCGAAGAAGACAAGCCGGTTGATGGGCTTGTGAAATGCCCTAGACGAACAGAACGTGACAATGATGAAGACACATCCCAGCAGCGAGAAGACCGAGCAGGTCCGTTCTATGATGCTGAGAAGGTCGAGGTCTCCTTTGTCCAAGTTGGCCTTCTCTTCGGTGGTATCCATGGTGTTGGTGGTAGTATACGGAACCGGCAGAGGTCCACTGTGTAGCCGGGTCGCTTTATAAGATCCGAAACAACGTCAGAATGGTGTCTGCGTCGATGGCAACCACTGTTGGTGAGTGGAAGTGGTTGTCGATGGCCTTGGTAGCGGGCCTTGCTCGAAATGTTGCAAATCGGTTTCCTGAGGTGGTGGACGGCTAATAGTTCAAGTACGCAGACCTCCTCACTGAATATTCCCAGCCAACGAAAGTGGTGACGGCTCAGATGAGCAACAGGTTGTAGAGGCGTTGCCCAGCCCAATGGGAACGGTCCAATATGTCAACTTCCTGTCAAGATGCTATGCAAACTCCTGACCGGGATGGTCTGCAGGAGAGCACAAACGGATGTGCTGAACCAGAAACCAGGAACCGAATTGTCGAGAAACAAGAACCAACATGGTCCGGAAGAGGCGTAGAAGACGGGATCAGAGGTGATGGCAACGACGGCAACATGTAAGAAAAGAGGAAAAGAGCCAGTCATCAACTCATCGGGGCGCCGCAGGCCCTAGGCCTTCGCATGGCGTGTAGCAGGGGCTGTGTAGGGCCGGATTGGCCAGGATTCTCTCGAGACCATGTTCCATGTTGGGAAAGGGCGTGTGGTAAGGATGTGAGCACCCTCCTGGACAGAGAACCACAGGAGAGAAGACACCAAAGATAGGTACCTGGCAATTGCTGGAGATTTGGTGTGGTCGCCATGTCCGCGTGGAGAGAAGCGAGAGGGCACAAGGGGGCCAGGAGGAAGTATGTTATCGAAGCTGGAACAGGCCAAGTGAAGGACTTAGCTCGCTGCATCCGGGCCCACCTACAACCAGCTTGGCGCGGGGTCGGACGAACCTGGGGGCGCCAGGATGGCCCTGGTCAATGCCCCCCAGCAGCGCCGTTACAAGGCTCCCCTGGGCCAAAGTTCTTCGTTGGGTGAGCTGTCGAGCTGCATATCCGTACGTATTCTGCAGTGCGCTTATTCGTTGTACAAAATTGCCTTCAATCTCTGACCTCCCTGAGTGATGGCCGTCACCATCCTCCCTCACCGCGTGGCCTCCTCATGGTGATCGGATACCCCTGAACTGGCATTTCGATGAGAGCCTGTCATCCTAATCAAATCAGCCATGTATTTCAGGCCTGAATATCACGTTTTCTCGGGGAGCTTGGACGTGCAAACCATGGTCAAGGCGGCGGGATGGTCAGCGGAAAGATACCACGGTACCAAACTCCAAACTGTCTGGCACTCAGGCGCCTCCTGGCTTGCCGCCACCGATGCCTCTCGGAGGACCGTCGACTTCTATCCTCCTAGTGAAACCCTTGTCAAGCCACCGCAAGGCAGGGATCGAGGGCTGTAATTTGGATGTGTCGTCGTTGGACCAAAGGCAGCTCGTGTTTGCTGACTCCATCAAGGCTAGCAGGGTACTTCCGATAAAATAATCGGGATCACGACTCGAGGAAATTGTAAGTTTTCTGTACGGCTAGTTGGCCTTGCTTTCGACGGAGTGCTCAAGCTGCAGAAGGGTCTCGTTCTGCAACTCTGCGATGGTGCTGACGGAAACGGGCCTTGGGTGCTGATGTTTTGCTGCAGAGCTTCGTGCAGTACCATTCAATCTAGTAGAGAATTGCCACGCTGTAGAGGGCAGCAACTAGCGAAGACTGACATCCATGTTGCTTTCACCGTATCATCCGATGTGCTGGTGATACAGCGGCAGTCTACCGTAGTGAATCAGATCTGGACAAAGACTGTTCTCTGGCCTCGAAATAAAGAACCTTTCCGTTTCGGGACGCAACGGTCAGTGTGCAGTCGCTGGTTCGCGCAGGGTCTTTCAAAGAATTCATCATTGGTATGGAAATAGCTTGACGGCCAGCCACAGTGACTCGAAGTGCCGTCGATTTTTCTGGTTGCTGCTTTGTCCCAACACCTCGTCGACCGGCTGGCGGCACGGCGCAAGTTTCGACCACGTGGAGGGCGCCACGATCGACGATGTCTCCGAGCTGATGGTGAACGGGTGCTTGTGGGATGCAATTGAAACTAAGACGAGGTCGACGGCGGCGTGATGTCGTCTGGAGTATTGTCTCCTATGGGTTTGAGATGGGACGGAGCAAGACCTTCCAGCGCCGCGCCGGCTGCAAATTCGTACCGTCTGCTCGGTGCCATGCCACACGCCAGTGATGAATCTGTGGAAGATGGCTGTTGGAAAGAATTGTTGGACTGGACGAGACCACGCGGTGGTGACTTAGACCTCGGCGACGAAGCTTAACAGTAGATTGGGTTCGGCTGACCCCAGTTTCAGACAGCCACCTTGCAATTAGGCACAAGCTGTGCCGTCGTTTGAAGACCCAGACGGGATAGTACGGCCGTACTGAGGTGTCTGTTGGAGGTCCTGAACGAGCGCTGATTAGCTACCAGGCCTGCCAAAGCCCGGGGGATGGGAGGCGTAGGAGGGTTGAAATGCATGAAGAAGGCAAAGTCTGGGGGAGGATAGTTGAGTCCGGATAGAATCTGCAGTGCTGCATGCCCTGACATGAACTTGGTTGGGTGCGGTCGACCGGAGGGGAGCAGCAGGAGGCCAGGAGCTAAAGAGAAGGAGGCACGGGAGGTTTCTGGTCGTGCCAATGAAGCCAGGAAGGGTGACATTGAAGGTGGGGAATTTACCCATATTTACCCCAACACTGCACCACTCATTCTCCAGGACCCAGGTGCCTGTTCCAGTGTTCCTACCTGCCGTTCCAAGCGGGGGAAGTGGGGTCCTTCTTCCGAACATCAGTACGTACCAAACTCCGTACCTACTCTCTATCTCTTATCCGTAGGTGGTCCGTACCTCTTGTGGGAATCGGCAACCACAAGCTTTCCAAGTTCAAACACGCCGGCCCCTCCAAGAGTCCAACCATGGCAAAGCCAACACGCGGGTCCCATCCATAAGGCCTAGCCCGAGCTGGAAAATTTTACCCTGCCTGTCTTCATTCATCAGCTTAATTTACCGGCTTATGCCGCGCCTCCGCGCCTCTGCCTGTCCACCTTTCTTTGAGCTCTTGTCGTTGTCGTTGGCCAGCCTCGATCCTCGGTGCCAAACTTTGTGCCGCGGCGGATCGTCTCCTTCTTATATACCATCGGTGAAGGAGCTATGTAAGGACTATGGACAACAGATACGTTGTGCCCGAGGCTGGTTGCCACTGGCGGCATCGAACAATGTTACCTTTGCCTCCAACCATGGCTCCAACAGATCCGACGTCTCGGTGCCAGCGGCCCATTGCCTCTGAAGGGATCGAATTGTGTTTCATCGATCGCAGGTCTCTCATATGGCTACCTCAGACGGACTTGAGGGCGTTTTGCCGGCTGACCATAGCCTCGGGAATGTCCCTTTTCCCTCAATGCCCAGAAGTTTCTCGACCAGGTCTTGTCTTGGCTTCTCGTGGGTAATTAAGCAGGTGGTCGAAGTCTAACATATTGTTGGTAAACGAGCCTCCGCTCCAGGGCGTTGAATCTATGGATCTGGATGCCTCAACAAAGCAAAGGTGGGCAGATTGCGGAGAAACACAAAGAGGCCTAGCGCGTTGGCAACATAGAGAGAGAGCCTTCTCCAGACTTTTTTCGCTCCTGCCTATGATCGGTATCAAAACCCCTCACTTACAGTATCACAGTATACAAGCATGATAGGTAACCAAAGCAAGTCCAGACCACGCTAGTCACGAAATGTCTGCCACACCTATTCTCCTACCCCAGACTCGCCTGCCTCAAGGGTCTGTCCTTGATGCGCAATATGCGTGATCAGTACATAGGAGCTGACTGAGCCTGGCCATCTGTTCGGGGTTCTCGTCTGTGCGTTCCTGTCAGAATTAACATGAGCCGCCACAACGCCGCGTAGCCTGCAGGATATCATTCCCCTGTCGGCTCGGTCAGGGAGGTGGTGTAGACGCTCTTCGAGCCATTATGAGCAATGACCGAACTCTGTCTAATATACGGAGTAGTCTTCCTACTTTATGGTGACGACTTTGGCCAACCGAACGAACTCCTTCTCATTGCCTTCGCCTAGTCTAAGGTAGTGTCTAGACACTCTGCAAAAATAACAGAAAGGGAAGGAGGGGGAATACTGACTACATAATTCACTCCCCTGCCCGGAATCGAACAGCGCGCCCCTCAGTCAACCCAGACTCTGACTTCATTGGAGTATTTGTTTTATTAACCACTACACATGCACACATCTTGACCTGACCCGCCGACCTAGACGGACGCTGCTGTGCTGGTGACAGAAAGTGAGGTTGGGATGGCATATATACCCTTAGCCCCACTTGGTGAGGTAGGTTGAGGCAGGGACGAAGGGGGATCATGGCGGTGGGAAGGAGCGACTGAGCGAGGTAGGTAATGGGGTTGGATGTGAAATGATAAAGGCCGTGATTCATCCGAAGGTGCGCATCCAGGTCCTTTGCTCGCTGTAGCCGTCCCTACGCTTGTCCATAACTACTCTGGACCTAGCTAACGTTAGGAGAAGAAAAGGTACCATGGCTCAGTATCCCGATTCCCGTTGCCCCGACCTTGGACTCAGCCATCGTAAGAAAACGGTAACACACGAGCCAGCTGCCTCATTGGGGAATTGGTTAATCTGAACGTGCCGCTTTCATGACAGCGCTAGCGTCTGGGGTAATAAACCCGAACGATATCCTTTCGGGAAAGGAGAGCGATGCTTTCTATCAAGGATGTGGACGCCACCACGGCGGACATCGCGAAATTTGAACAATTCCTCCGAGAACGCTTTGACGTACGCAAGCTGAATCGGTAATGTTTCTAGTGTCTAGGGGATAGAACACAAACGTTACCCCTCTGACTGATCCAAACACGCGGGACGGACAGGATTGGGCAAGGTACTGAAGGAGGCTAGAACTTGAAAGGACCAGGGCCGGTTGAAGGGATCCAAAGGAAGCCGAAAGAAGCCAGGGGCAAACACTTTCGTCATGTTGCGGCGAAGGGTATCACTTTCCTAGGCCTATGGCAACGACACTGGTCCAAAGTTCTCACTGTGCTTATTGTACTGGAATCTGGAGCAGGATGTTGTGAGTCTCTTCGGCTTTCCGTTCCGGACAATCCAATAGCTGCCAGGGTAACGCAGCTTGGCGTTCGAACAGAGACCATTCATGCGTGGCATAGCTCGATTGTCAAGACTTGTCCTCGTCAGAGAGATGAGGCGGACTACCTATGTCGCTGTGTGAAGTTGTGGATCGTGGAACATCAAACGAGAAGTCTGATGTCTCGTTCGAGACAAAGTCATCGGTTGGTCGATCTACGACCTCACCCAGGATCCAGCACTAGCGGGGCCTTCCAGACCAGCCGCGTGCCAACTTATCAAGGGTAATTTGACGTCCAATGAAGTTCGGTCTTTCTTTCGGCGGTTCTATGCCTCGTTCAGTATGGTCGGTGCGATGGCGTCGTGATGGTCGGATCATGCATTAGATGTAGAATTGTGATCGTTGCTCAATTTGGTGGTCAATCTTTCTGACGATGGCAAAATCAGCATTGCCAATGTCAAAATGGTCTATTGATTTTCATCATACTTTAGAGCAAGTAGAGGTGGACATCCTCATACTTAGATGTTTCCATTGTGAAGCACAAAGTAGATAGACAGTATTACTCGTGGGCCATTTGAGTAACATTGTCGCTGCATCTCTGTCCTGTATCCGAGGTCGATTTTCGCCTGGTAGACCTCATCAGAAGACAGTATCTGCTCGAAGATCTGACCTTGGTGATTCGGAATGCTGGAATAGGCTTTGTCCCATGTCTCATCCACGGCCACCGAAGCGGCAGAATCTCACTTCTTTGAAGCCATTGCTAGAAGAGGTTAGAATCGACATGCCATCCCGAGAAGTCATAACGGGGGAGGAGCCTAGGTCAGCACCGATGGGTCTTTGTGAGGTTCAAAATTGTCTCCTTGTTCGGTTTCGAGGTTGAACGAGGGCGGCCCTCCATGGATACCTTCTAGTAGCTTGTTCATCACACCACGGAGTCTTTGCTTGCTTGTTGGCTTCTAGAACTTTATCCTCCTATCGATGGTGTAATATGCTCTGGGCCGTTCCAGCTTTGTTTAGATTCTCAAGATGTTGATGGCCAGAAGCTGCGCGAGAATATCTCCCGAGGATAGTCAAGATAAAATTTACTGTACATTATCAACAGAAAGCCTCACTCAAACACTCATATCCTCCAGAAAGTGCGTATCTAAGCAATCTCGAAACCCTTCAGATGGCGGACAGTCACGCATGTTAGTATCTTGGTTCCACCCCTCTCAGAAAACAATCTGACCCTCTACACGGGGAACATCACAATGTCACCAGGACACAGGATGTCGAAACGCTCGTCCAAACGCAGGCACGCAAGCCCAGAGCCGGACTCCGGTCTCACAGAGGGGCTCCCCATCATCAAGGCCCGTCGCTACCCCCCGCGAAAAGACGTCGAATACCCAACAGGAAGACACCGGTCTCTGTACGAACCTCCTCCTCGTTCTCCCAGACGCCACCACCGACACAGCCGCCAAATCGAAGCAAAGTCAGACACAGACGGCGATCTGAAGATGATCCCCATGCACCCAGCGTCACCCTCAACAGCCCTTGTCCTCAGAACGAAACCCCCCAGCCATAAAAAGGCCCACCATAAAAACGACGATGGCTACTTGGATATCATGAGGCGCCGTCGCAAGCCCGGGCTCGAGCTCGAGCTAGAGCCCATGATCCGCAGAACCTCGAAACGTCGCCGCAGCATAGACGATACCGGACGCGAGATACATCAGCAACAGAGCGGCGACCTCGTCGTCGACAACTACCGCTTCCGCAACCACATCTTGTCTCTCCTGGACGAGCAACGCACGTCGGTCGAGTCGTGGGCCCACAGCGTCGGCGCGTGGGGCCCGGCTGAGCCGATGGACTGGCAGCCCGAGCAGGAGCGGGTCGTGTACATTGCTCGCGATCTCGTGGAGTACGGCTGCTACGAGGACCGGTGGAGAATCGGGGGTGAGCAGCAGCAGCTGCTGGAGGACAAGCCGACAACGCCGACGGGGCAGCTCTCGTCGGAATTAGTGTCATGGGCCGGTCAGACAGAGGTGGATGGGTCGACGATGTGTGGGGCGCCGGTACTTGGCTTAGGTCTTGTGGATGGGATTGAGTGAAGCGGGGACTGGGCTGCATGAAGTCTGGAGATGTAAATGTCGGGATAGGGGTTCGGGAGCTTTTGGACGTAGTTCACAAGGCAGGCAATGAGAGCCAGACAGAGTGAGAGCAAGGGCACATGATGATGGATGTCAAGTCACTGCGAAAGGGGGAGTATGGGGCAGCAAAAAAGCGCAGCAAACTACTCCTATTCAAGTCTATAAGCCCATTAAACATGTCATCTTTACCGCGGAGGACTTTTTGAATACCTTTATGGGTTAACATGCAAGTTCTGAACTAGACCAGTCCTAAATTCCTAACGCCTGTCCAGATGAAGTCCGACCGACCGTACCCATTGAAGCAAAAGTCAAATCTCGTGGGAATCTCGCAAATGTACAGATTCAACCGCTCACCCACCACTCTTCCTTACGCAACGCATACAATACTTTTTTTTCATCTTCCCCCCTTTCTTTTTCTCACATTTATTTCGCGTAGCGCGAGTACTCGGCAGCGACGAGGCAGTGATCACGCTCGAAGGGTTCTGTCATGTGTTAGTCAAGAGTTTTTCGCAACCTAGGAACAAGGGGGATACCAACCTAGCGTAAGCTGCTCCTTGGGGGTGATGCGCTCTCCTCTCAGCTTCTCGACCTCCATGGCGAAGACCTTGTGAGCGGGGGCGGTACTGTCGATACAGTTGGCCTTGATGGAAATGAGGATACCACCGCCGACCTTGAGGAACTGGTGGGCGTTCATGGCAACGATACGGGCCTGGTCGGGCTGGGCAACGTCGGCGAAGATGCAGTCGACCATGGGCATGAGCATGCGGTACTTGAGGGGTTGGCGGGCGTCCTCGACAATGGGGACGACGTTGGTGCGCTTGGCGGCCATGCCGATCAGATCACGGCCGGAACGGGGGGAGAACTCGACGGCGTAGACAAATCCAGTAGGGCCGACAATGTCGGCGACGTGGGAGACTGATGTACCAGAAGCACCACCGAGGTAAAGGACCTTGGAGCCGGGGCCGAAGTAGAGCTTCTCGAGACCACCGATGACGGCAGCGGCCAACTTGGAGCGGAAGGGGTTCCACACGCGGTACTCGATCTTGGTGGTTGTGGTGGTGCCGTCCTCGTTCTGGGTCTGGTTGTCGACAGAGACGCGCTTCTCGCCGTAGACGGACTCTCCGGGGACAATGTTGCGGGTTGCGATGGCGTCCTCCTTGCCACGGACAACGAAGATACCCTCGTGACGGTGGGGCTCCTGTAATCTTTGTTAACGACAATCTCTCACCACAAGGAAGAGCCGGTGTTGTGACATACCACGATGACCTTTTGACCTCCCTTCTGACCACCAGCACCGCCTCCACGGCCGCCCTTGGAGACACCTCCACGGCCACGACCACCGCCAGGACCGCCGCGACCACCGCCTGCAGGTTCACGTTAGCTTCTTCTGCATTTGACATCGCGAAAAGCGTCAGTTTCTCTCAAGACTTACCACGGCCACCACCGCGTCCACCGAAGCCGCCACGGCCACGGTCACCACCGAAGCCTCCACGGCCACCACCACGGCCGCCGAAGCCACCGCGGTCACCACCACCACGTCCGCCGAATCCACGACCGCCGCCGCGACCACCGCCACGAGGAGTGAAGGGAGCCATTGTCTTTGAAATGTGTGTCGGGGTAGTTGTTGCGAAAAAGAAAGAGAACAAGACTGGCAGTTCCCAAGTTGCGAAAGAAAGTCGAATTGAGGGTGAGAGGCGCAGGTAATGCTAATCCTCTTGGTGGCGGGTTGGGACAACTGGATACTGGGCTGGGTGTTTGAAATTTTTCGTCGGACTTTTTTTCTGAGAGCTTCAAGAGTACGCACGGGCCAGACTGAGAGGAAAGATTGTGGGGTCATCAAGGTGATTGGACAATACGGAATTTCAGAGGTGCCGCTCTCCGGCAAGTTTTTTTTCTCGCGATTAGATAAGGAAGAACCCAGAGGGTGGGGACCATCTGCAAAGTGGGGTCTCACACCTCGCAGGAAGGCAGGAGCGTCAGAAACCCCAAGGTGGTGTCCAGTGAACCTGGCTTGTAACGGAATTGAAGAACACCTCGAAAATATCATCCTTCCATTTGTCCCAACTCCCCAAGCCGCAAACTCATTCCAGAAAATCCAACAAAGACCCCAGGCTGTTCATCAGTTCATCAGACAAATCGTGAGTCTCATCAGTCTTTGCATCGCAATTTTTTTCCCTGGCCAAAGCTGGAAGAAATCGTCCATTTACCCCATAGGGTTGCGGAACCCTAAGGCCGACCCCCCTGCCGTTTCCCGATCCGCAAGCGAGCCAACCCGGCGCAGGAGGGCTAGGGTCAACGAAAGTTGTGAATTTCTTCTAACCTCACTTTGACAGCCAGCCCACGACCGACCACCGACCGACCACCGAAACCATCACCACACCCAACGATCAAGATGGTAAGTCGCATTGCCGCCTTCCCCCGTGTTTACGTCGAAGAAGAGGAGGATTTTGTGAAATCGACGAAATTTCGACCCTGTCGCAGCCGCCGAGACGATTCCCTTGCCCCTTGTCGAAAGAGGGTCGAAATTTCACGATGTCGAAAAAAACTGGACTTGTGACTCAACAATGTCACTCGTAATGGTCGACGAAGAGGAGGAATAGGGAGATACATGGAACACATGGGAGCACGTCGTTTTCGTGCAGAACCTGTCAAACTGACACCACCGTCACCACTTTTAGGTTCGCTACGCCGCTCAAGAGATCGCCCCCGCGAAGTCGGCCCGCTCGCGCGGTTCCTACCTCCGTGTGTCCTTCAAGAACACCCGCGAGACCGCCCAGGCCATCAACGGCTGGAAGCTCCAGCGCGCCGTCACCTTCCTCGAGAACGTTTCCGAGAAGAAGGAGGCCGTCCCCTTCCGCCGCTACGCCGGCTCCATTGGCCGCACCGCCCAGGGCAAGGCCTTTGGCGTCACCAAGGCCCGCTGGCCCGTCAAGTCGGCCGAGTTCCTCCTCGGCCTCCTCAAGAACGCCGAGTCCAACGCCGACGCAAAGGGCCTCGACACCGGCAACCTCGTCGTCAAGCACATCCAGGTCAACCAGGCCCCCAAGCAACGGAGACGCACATACCGTGCCCACGGTCGCGTATGTTTTACCACTTGATTTCCCTCAGCGAGAGAGGAAAGCTCAGAAACAACAAGGCCTTTGGCGAGACTAACACATGTCACAGATTAACCCCTACATGTCCAACCCCTGCCACATCGAGCTCATCCTCACCGAGGGCGAGGAGGTTGTCGCCAAGTCCGAGGCCGTCGCCGGTCGCGAGGAGGTCCGCCTCAACTCCCGCCAGCGTGGTACCCGTACCCGCCAGGCCATCACCGCCGCATAAACGAATTCCCATCACCTCTTTTCTAAGTTAAAGACGGTCTTCGATTTTTGTGGCGTGTGTGCGGTTCATGACGTGAGCAAAAAGGGTCGGCGCAAAGTGTGGACAAACGCGGTACACCCCCCTGGGATGGATGGTCTTGGGTTGATGGATGCGTTGATTCAATACAAAAAAAGAACTTTGCGGCTTTTCATATGCTGGTGTACAGGAAGGCTATGATCTCATGGCATTTAGGGATTGGCATGCGAATTCACACGCGCAACGGTCTGCATGGGCCACCAATAAACAAACATGCAACAATGATTCCCCCCCTAGCTATCATGATCGGCATCGGCGTCAAACGGTTACGAGGAAATGCATTCAATATTGGCCTGCTTCTATATCAATCACCTCAAAGTCGTCCTTGTGATGAGATGGCATAATGTACTGCCCGAGTCTTCGAGGAATTCGTCCACATAGTCGATGTGTAGAGCCATTCCGTCCTTGTTAATTGTAACACTCAAAGAGTGGACCTGCCTCAAACGCAATGGAGACGAAGATGGAGTTATCAAGTTTTGTTGTCTTCCTACTATAAGGTAGCTACGGAGTTATGGGGTTCATCCAATCATTATCCCGCCCGCCCATCCGTCCCAATTTTGAGTCCGTGGTATCTTTTGCCAAAAACGCCGAAAAAACCAAAGACTCCCGCGGCCCACCCAAATCCCAATCGTTATACAGTTTTCATCGTAACCAAGCAGTCCAGCTCAAACCTGCTCTGCCATCTTGGTAATCATACCCGTGAATCGTCCTCTTCCAGGATGAACGATACCATCCCTCTTTGCGGCTTCAATGACATCCTCATCGTACACACCAGTCCACTCCGTATCCATGCCAAAGGCAGTCGAAAGGTTGAAGTGCTCCTGATTATTCAGGTAATTGGTGATCTTAGCCGCAAGCCTGTCGCCGCAAGCCTGCATGAAGGGCATAAGCTCCCGTCGACGCGAAGTCACTTCCGAAGGCTCTTGCCAAGGGGTGTTGGTTGGCATGATACTATGATTGTCGACCGTGGGGGTGTCCAAGACTGCGTAGCCGCAGGACTTCAGCGAGATGTGCTGAATGCTGAGCAAATCCTTCTCCCTGACGAGACTGTGTGGCCGCGGCAACAGCGAGAATCCCTCATCCTTTCGTACAAAGTCGTCCACCCAATTCTCTTCGTCATCATCCTCATCTTGACCAACCATGATCTCTTGAATCGGCGGAGTCGGTGCGAGACGTTCAATGATGCCAGCCCAAGACAGCAATCGTGGCTGTCTTAGGCGCATCCTACTCCAGCCGGCCAATGGATCGGATAGAGGCGGAGGAGGCGCCGCGTTGTTCGCCACGTTGGCGATTTGCGGAAGAGCTTGCTGCTGCATCATGCCAATCAGATGCGCCGGCAAGACGCCAGGAGCATGAAGCGGGCCTTGAGGAACCACCACTCCGGCCGGAACCACTGGCAAACCTGCGAAGGCCGTGTTGGCTTGGAGATGCATGGGAGCCGGCGGCAGCGCGGGTAGCTGATTATGACCGTGAGCCTGACCTTGTCCATGTGCCTGTCCGATATCGGGAAGGTTTCTCATGGGCGCGCCCGTGAGAGAAACACTTTCGAGTTCCAGCTTTTCCAGAGACTGGGTTCCCATTATCCGCAGAACCTGTAGAAAGACGTGCGGCGCCCAGTAGCAGTTCTTGAGCGACAGGTGTCTGATGTGCGGTAGAGTGAGCAAGGTTTCGGGCGACTTGGCACCTGCATGGTGTATCATCTGCGACGGCGAGCAGAATGGGGCGGGAAGCACGTATTGGTTCCGCTGGGTGATGCCGGGTGCAAACTCGCCACCACAAATCCACTCAAAATGGAGGAATTTGATGTTGGATTGTGTCGAGATATGGTCTTGTAACAAGCAGTAGACCTTGGTCACCGCCTCTACGGGCGAGACGGGGTTGTCCTCGACACAGCCAGGAGCGACCTTGGATATCTGACGCCAGTCGGCTACAACAGCAAGAGCAACGTTGGTAAGGTTGGGCAGGCTCTGCCAAAAATCCGACCTTTGAAACATGTAGACGTGGCTGCTGGGAATTTTGGCGATCGTCAGGGTCGTCAAAGAACTGAAGCTATTCATCCGAGCGTTGTCGATGAGGGCTAGGACGTATGATTGAATGAGAGCTCGGTGTGCCCATTCCAACTCTAGCAGCATCTCCTTCTGGGCTCTAGTCAGATTTCTAGGCTGTAGTGGATGGCCCGCCGTGAGCTCATTAAGCACATTGGCCGCCGCTCTCGCCTCAGCGTTTGCCTCAGCAACTTCGTCATCATGCTCGGGATCCTCAGCGTCATTAGCGTTGATGAACGGGGGAGGTTGATTTTGGAGTAAGATTTGGGCGAGGTTATGGATGTTCTGAGGAGTGGTGTGAGCAATGAAATCGGCACGAGCTTCAGCGTTGGCCTGGGCTGCATGGGCGGCTGCATTGGCGGCTGCGACAGCGGCAGCAGCAGCAGCGGCGGTACGTTCGTCAAAGTCGATATTCGACAGTGAGACATTCTCGGTGCTCAAGAGTATAGCAATAGCGTCCTTAGCCTGCTCTTGCGTGTACCCGGCATTCTTGACCATGGCCTCCAGTACGGTATACTTGAAATCTCGAGGACTCTCAAAGGCGAGCTTTCGGGTATTCATAGAGTCCGAATCGTCTCGGGCCAGGCGTCGCTGCAGGTTTCGGTATCGTAAATTGCGGAGGCCAAAGACCGGGTGCGGCAGGGGAGGGCTCTCCAACTGCTGGTCGGGTCCCAGAAGGTAGCCCAGTCCAGCATCGCAGCACAGCCCGAGTTCCTGAACCCTGACCAAGCACTTCAAGGCCTCTGTCATGGACGCTGTCTCATCCGCAGTCTGCTCAAGCCCCTCAAGTTCCGCATACCGGTTGTACGACTCGTGAGGCCAGCGGTAGATACCCCAGTACGAGGTAACGGCTTTCTGGGTCGGCTTGATGGGAGGGTAGGCAAGGCTCTCCTCATCCAGCTCGAGCGACAAGGCAAATCGAAGAATGTGCTCGCCAAAGGACTGGAAGATGCGCATGCCGCTGGAGAAGAGGGTGTTCACTCCGAGTTGAGGCTGCGCTCCACCTCCATCATCCAGGTACTTTTGCTTTCTCGCCTTGTACATCTCGGATCGGAAAGGAACCACAACGTTGCGGAAGTATTTGGATGAGATCATCTTGTCGAACTCGTGATTGACCAAGCGGAGGTTCTTGACATCCGAACGGGACAGGTAGGTGGTGATTTCGTCAAAGATCTCGACCGGGACCTGGCTGGTGGGCCAGGCGAGCTGGGGAGGGTCTGAAGCCATGGCACTTGGTCCTCGTATCCGCCGGCGTTTGCGGGGCATTTCCGAAGCAGCAGGTGCCCTTCTGTTCATTTCGACCGGTGATTAACCAAGCATAGGGAAGCTTGGCTGGGCTTTGGTGTCGGTTGTCAAGACTCGGTGGACAAAGGCAAAGGAGCTCGGCACTCGTCGGTCGCTCCGTGGTCGGCTGCTGGATCGGACGGTTCGGGCAATGGAATGGGAGACTGTGATAATTTGTGATTGAAAGTGGCCTGTCCCAAAATCGAGCAAATGCTGATTATTGACCGCAATGAGTGGTTCGCTGGATAATTGTAATTCGTGGCTGCAGGAGCGCTCGGTTTAATGCAAAAAAATCGATAATGTCGAGGAATTGCGTAGGTGAGAGCGAGTAGCGGCGAACTGAGCAAATCGTCGCAGTCGCAAGGTGCACAATCGTCTTGGCTAGAGAATTAGCCATGATGTGGTGATGATGAAGGGGCTGTTTTCTACTTGCTTACCTGGCTATTGGCGATGTGTAATAATCAATGTGAACGATTGTGCTCAAAGAGATGTTTGGTTGAAGCGGGCTGGTTGAAGTTGGATTGGATAAAAAAGCCAGTGGAGAGGTGACAGTCCACGGAATTTCTCTTCAAAGCACAGCAGCAGGAGTCGAAGAAAGAGTGAAGTCACTGGTGGCAGGTGCCCAGCTCGGAGGGTTGTGGGGCCACTTTTTAGCGTCTTCTCAGACAAAAGAAGCTGCGCTATTGGCTACTCGGATCAGCATGTGGCCCTATAGTGGGGCATTTTCCTAGGGATCAGCAAGTACTCCGTACCTTGCTCCGTACCGCAGCCCTTCCAGGCGTTCAACATGGGATTGTTTGGCAAAGACGCTGTGCTTTTTGGCGGGGTGCTTGCGGCAAGGACCGGGGCTAGGTGGATCTGGTCAGGGTCTACGGAGTACCTACCTTAGGTAGTAGGCAGACTTGAAATGCACCTGCCCGTTATCCGTACTGATTTTTCCTTCGTGCCTTCCAACTGTCATCTCACTCACCTCACTATTCTAATATTCTTATCCCTTCAGGCCATGTACTCAATTACTCACCCAGCTTTACAGTTCATCCATCAAAATTTCACCCATCTTATATGTGCGATGAGCCATTCTCACTGAGGATGGATGGCCTGGCCTCCATATCGGTCAAAGTATGACTCCATATTGATGAAGGATGGCGAAGGGCGCCATATTCATAATCATGCCGTGGCTCCTTCACCTTGCTGGTCTCACTACCTGTATGAACTGAAAAAACCCTTCACGCCTACATGAGTACAAACACCTTAATGAGCTGCACAAAATTCAACAGACGACCATTCCATTACGAGTGTTATCTAGCGGCTTCAGTCTACTGGCCGACCTAATTTCCAGCCACGGCACAAAGGTTCATCAATAGGATGATGACCTATAAACTGCCGTGGGAATACATGATGGTATATCGAATAAGAAACAACTATGACATATTTCTGCGGAACCCCCCCCCCCCC
>JFFI01002674.1:53083-65846 GCA_001563125.1 Colletotrichum salicis
CCTTCGAATCATAACAAGTGTTTGACTTGCGCAAAATGGGTGCTGATCAAAGGGTAGATGACTTGCCCGACTTATTGAGCGGAGCCAGAAAAGAACCAGTATCTAAAGCTTAATGTAAGTCACACGTGTCATACAACTTCAATCGAGGTTTGGTTTCAACATACTGTGTAGCGTACTGGACTTCAATCGTAGCAGCCTGGCCCTGGCACGAAGCCGGTGCGCTGCCGCCGACGGTGTGTATCCTATACACCTCCTGGACGTCCCCGGTGCTGGGCTCGACGGTACGGAGCCGGAGCCAGGGGACCGCCGCCTCGCCGTGCTGGCCAGACTGCGCCGTCAAGGGCGCGGGCATGGACGCGTTCTTGGCACAGTACGAGTCCCCGACGGACGCGCCGTCGTTCTCAAGCATGAAGAGCGGGACGCCCTTGCCGGTGAAGTGGTGGTGGCCCGAGATGACAAGGTTGCTCGGTCCAAGGCGGCGGTTCGTCTCCTCCTCGGTGAGGTTGAAGTCCATGGCCACGACGGGCAGCTTGTCGAGCAAGTCCGGGTACAGGGAGCCCACGCAGCTGGCGTTGAAGAGCGTCGCGACGGCGCCGGTGGCGACGGGGACTGCTGTCGCGTTGCTGGTGTCGCAGGTGTAGTTTTGAGTTCCGCGGCCGATGGCGATGTGCATGAGGGATAGGCCCTCTCTGGGCTTGCCGAGAGTCTCGGTTGCGGCTGGATCATGTGGTGTAAGTATAAGGTTGGTCTTTACGGGTTTTCGGGGGCTCTCTCAACTCACCTTCAGGTAGCTTAGCCGTGGAGAGGTCGCAGACTGGTGCGGTGGACAGATACTTTGTGGCCTGGACCTTAGTTGCCAGCATGTTGAAGTACTCGGAGATTTGTTCGATGCTACCCGGCAACGCGGCTTGGAGGTTGAGCGTGGGGTAGGTTGGCGCAGCGAGGGCAAGGGATGCCAGTGCCGGCACCAACAGTGTTGAGCAACGCATGTTGGTTATGTGTGATGGGCGTTGTTGGTTGGTAACGTGGAGTAGATGGGGCGACGTCAAGATATTTGATGATGTTCGGTTGTTGGTGTTGGTGATTATGCTTCGTTCCCCAGAAGAGTGGAAATATCGAACCAAATTTCAAGCAAGAAAAACCCAAACTGAACCAATGAAATACGATACTAGGAAATAATGAGAACTAGAAAAGACTCAAGAAAAAAAGGGAAGCAGACTCGTCTCTCGATATATGAGATGAACCGTGGAGATGGGGGTGGGCTACACAAGTTCCGTAGTGCAAGCGGGCAGCCGTTTCTAATATACCACGGCATCCTCAAATCGCTTCCACCCCCGGCGGCAAGGAACGGCCACCAATGCATCTCATTAGGGCATTAGGTTCCTGACCTGCCCAGAATGGCATGGTATCAAGGTTACAAAAAAAAGATGGCGGGGGGAGAAGGATAGCCGGGGGGAGGAGGGGAGGGTCTGCCGCCGTGGTGTGCGAGGCAACGGCTCGGTATTCGCAGCGGCTCCATGGTCAAAAGACTAGCAGCCGCCATGCCATGCAACCGCACGACGGGCGGGAGAGGACATGAGGACGAGGATGGAGAGTGAGGGGGGTTCTGGCGAGGACGAATGAGTGGAAGGGCGAGATGCAAGTAATACCAGCGGGTGTGGATGCCCAGGCGATCTTCGCCGGGGTCAGGGGAGATGCAAGCGCCCGGCCCGCTTCGAACGGCCTCGTTGTGTGGTGACAGGTAGCGACGCGCTCCACGTTTTGAGGGTGTTGTGCTCTTTGCTCAGGACTCGAGGATTCGAGGTCATGGCCGTACTATGTTTTCCAAGGACTCAAGTTGAGACCGGGTTACTTACCTTGGATAGTTACGTTGGCGGAGAGGTCATTTTGGACACATTAAGGAATAAGCGAGTGAAGACGATGCAGGTTATCTTCTGTCAACTATACCTTGGCAAACATAGTATCAACAGCTGTACCCTATTAGATGGAAATGTTCAGTCCGCCTTTGACCTTCTTCGTGTGTATGTTCACTCGCATCAATTTGGTGAGTAATATCAATGAAAGACGAGGCCTGCCTCATCTGGACTTTGACCGAGTGTGTGTATGTGTGTGTATCCCCATGTGTGTGTCCCTTCAAAATAGCGAACCAGAGCGGCTAGAAACCTGAAATAGCAACAAGACATCGCGTCAACCCTCGCACTTGATAGGCCCAACTGCAGATTAACCAGGGACGGTACCACCCTCGTTGCACCTTACAAAAGTTGTACCCGTCTCTGGCCCGGCGACGCGCCCACGTTGCATGTACCCGCTCTTGTACATCCAAGGCTTGCTTTTGCCGCGCTTCCACCAAGGGTCGTGACAGCCTCTCATTGGTTGCAAGGTCATATGCTCCATCCGGGCCGCGCAGACGGGCCAGCGTCAACGGGGGACCCCTCGTCGAATGGGAATTGTCTGGCTGTTTCTTTCGTTTCTTGAAATTTGAATGGCAGCTCGGGAACTGGAGCAAGCTAGCTAGCCTGCCACGCCTGCCTAGGTCGAAGCGGGAAAGAAAAAACCTAGAATAGCATCGTGGTGGACCAGGTGGAGGGAGCCACGCTTCCCACGCTGCTTGACGGCATCTAAGGTAAGGGTATGATCTCGCCCAGATGATCTCGGATCATGGGAAGAAGTTCCCGCTCATCCCCGGTAGCTAGGTTTTCAAAGTGATCTGGCATCTGTATTCTGACGAGATCCCCTCCCTCACCAAGCTAAGTTAAAGTAGTGCCACAGTTCATACCACATGTCCCAACGCCCAATCGTACAGTTGTCGGTAAAAACAAGTTTTATGCATACAGTTTTCGCCCACATAGTCGTTCGTTGCTGGCTTAATCGACATCCATCTCGCTTCCCCCCCTCTCGTCAACTTCCAAGCAGACACCTTACTGACCACCGCCTAGTGCCCGCTGAACCCCTCCTCTTGCCAGTCGCCGTGGCCGTTTCCGGCCCCTCCCTTGAGGCCCCCGGCGCCCGCGGCGGCGGCTCCTGCTACCGACTTGCCCAGGTTACTGGCATGCTGCTCCACGTCCACCGTACCGAGCCAGTATAGCGAGCAGAAAACGAGCAAATGCAACGCGACACAGTATGCCGCAAATAGATTTCTGCTAGTCCGAGAAGCCAGCACCATTCGCGTTACTGAGTACACCACCCGTTCGGGGAAGCTCATTCGCTTGTAGGCCCTGGCAGACTCCCGCCCTCGGAATGCGGCAAATGGCGAAATATTCGATTCGTATGCCTTTTTGTACCTGTCCATTGTAATTCCCGGGCTGCCGCTGCCTCCAATGGAAATCGTTGAAGGGTTCGGGTTAGATGAGAATGCCGCCGAAGACGACGTCGCTGAAGGCCCGGCCCGATTGTATGTCGAGACGTATCTCGTCTTCTCGTAAAGGCTGAGATTGTCCTTTTGAAGAGCTGATACTTCCTGTCTCAGCTGCGAGACGGTGCGGTGCGTGTCCGACAGTTCGCTCTCTAGTTCGGCAATTCGCTTTTTGAAACGGTCACGTTGTGCTGTGATCATTGGCAGGATGCCAGAGCCGCCGCCCATGGGCTCCCCGCCACCACTCATACGGGGGTCGATTCCGCTGATGATGGACGATGTTGGCGAAACTCTTCCTCCACCTCCTCCTCCCCTCCGTCCCGGTGCAATTGATGGGGCGTAGCGGTTGAACGTCCCTGCCACCGACGCGCCGGAAGGGAAAGCGTTGGACGACTCTGACTGTAGCGTCGCGAGGTCGTTCTCGAGTCGCTCGTTCAGTTTCTGCGACTTTTCGAGGTCCATGTTCGTCCGCGACATATCCTCCTGGAGGTCAGACAGCTTGGTCTGCAAGTCCTGGTGGGAAACACGCAGAATGGTCAGCTCGTCACCGAGCTTCTTGTTTCGTGCCAAGAGAAGCTTCTCCAAAGTGTCGCTCTGGCCCTTGGACTCTGTGGCACTTTCGACCACATCCTTGACATCATCATCATCGCCCGTGGAGAACTCGATGCTCTTGAGTACCTCAAGCTCCTGCTTCACGTCGTCGTAGTCACTCCACTTCTGCACCTTGGACTTGAGATTGTCCCTTTCTTCCTTGAGCAGGCCAACCTCTCTCTCCAAGCTGCGCAGTCTGGAGTCCAGATCACGCTTGAGCCCCTCCTTCTCAACCCTGGCAGCATCGAGCTTCCGGATAAGTGATGAATTTTCCGATCGCATGCGCATGTAAGCAGGGTCGTCCTCCAAAGACGTTGGCGTTTGAGTGGTCGCGGATGACTTTGCCTGTGCCAGTTCCAGTCGCAGCTGCTCGTTCCGGGCCTCGATCTCGGCCAGCCGCTGACTAGTCCGGTCAAGGTCTGAGTGAAGCATCTCGATTTCGGCACTGGTGACGTGGCCTGCCTGGCCCTCCGCATCCCCATCATCTGTCTTGCCGAGGCGCTGGTTGACTTCGTAGCTCGCCTTGATCTCGGTGAGCAGGCGCTCCTGGTTTTCAACCTTCTCTTCCAACGTCTTCTCTTTCGCGGCCCAGTTGTCCTTCTTTTCGTCGAGGACTGCCACCCACGACGCCTCCACCTCCTTCACCCTGCTATCCAGATTGTTTTCGAGCTCCCTCTTCGCGGAAAATTCTGTCTGCAGCTTGCTCTCGGTATCCTCTAGCTGGGTCGTCAGCTTAGCGACGGACTTTTGTAGATGCTGATTTTCCTCGGTCAGCTTCGGCAAAGTGTCTTCGGATACGAGCATCGAGTCGACCGATGCCTCAAGCAGCGGGTAAGGATCGGGCGCATCGGATAAGGATGTATATGTCTGGAGGAAGGCCGAGTTGATTGACTTTGAATGATTCGTGAGGAGATCGATGAAAGTTTGGTACGCTATCCGTTTAGTGAGAGCAACGTTCCGACCATGAAGATTCCCTACCTTTCAACAGCCCCTTGATTTCGCCCAACTTTGTTGTATCGTCGAGCTTTCTAAAGTCCTTTGTCTTTTGGGCTAGTTCCTTTCTCTGGACAGTCGAGTCTCGCTGGTAGGTGACGATCTCGGAGGCAGTGTTATCGAGGTTTGCGACGAGGTTTGTGTAGTCGATAGCTAACTTAGTCAGGCTACATTTCCAAAGCTATATCCAAGGCTCTCGCTCACTTCTCCAGGCCGAGATGGCATGCTGGAACTTGTTGCCGCCCTCGGGCAAGTTGGGAGTGTCTGAAGGTGCCTCTGGCTGCGGCGCGTTGGCATTGGCCGCCAGGACGGATTCTACGTCTGCCATGTTGAGTCGGTTTTCTCGGTCGCAACTTGGATGATCACTTCATCACCGGGAGCCCATGGAAATCCAAGAAGTCGAGGATGACGGCGGGGTTGGAGAGTTGTTTCAATCCGCCGGTGTCCGATGTAGCTGTTGTCGTTCGGTACAGATCGAAAGTGTTTCGACTGAGCTCGCTGGTTCGGGGAACGTGTTCCCTTTCCGGGCAGCAACTTGATTGGCTGCGCATGGAATGCAGCGGTTCAGAGGCAGCAATAGCTGGTCGTTTCCGTCCTTACGGGGCCGCCCCAGGCACATGTCTGCGCTAGTACCTTCCGTAGCACGGCGCACCCAGGACAGGCCTACGTAATCCGCCTCTGGTTAGCTAGAGGTACCTAAAGTGGCTACCAGTACCTTAGCAGCCTGGACTCCATGTCATCAGATTACCAGCCAAGCTTCGGAGCTTCCCAGCTGCATCATATTCCCAGCAGCACGTCCCTTTCGCCGCCTCGAGACGACTGTCGCATGAAATCAACAATGGCATTACGGCACTCATGATAGCACGACTGATTTAACATGGCATCCGAGGATCCAGACGACCAGACCTCCTCTGCGTCTGGGAGCTCCAATGCGATCGCCCGCAATGACGGGCCCTTTGTCTTGCGTACATTGTTGGAGGATGTGCCATTGTCGGCAGATGGCGCTGCCGAAGGGACCAAGATCAATTGTGTTGAATACCTAGGTAGGTAGACCTGCCTCCTTCTCCGGTTCATCGCGGTGTTGACCATATTACCACCAGACCACAACCTATACATCGGCACGAGCGCATCCGAATTGCTTCACTTTGTCCAGATCCCAGCCGACCCCGCCGATCCAGCCGGACGACCATCTTTCATACTTGCCTCCCGTCTGCGGCCAGCATTTGCCGAGACCAGCAACTCCCACCCGGGCATCCAACAGATTCTTCTTCTGCCTAAAGTCGGAAAGGCCTGTGTGCTTTGCAACCAGACCGTTACCTTCTACTCTCTGCCCGAGTTCAGCCCTGTATTCGGCACCACGCAGGTCAAGAACTGCAATTGGGTCGGCGGGGTGGACTTGAACGATCCTCAAGACGATGTTGACGAACCCGCTGCAGGGGTGTTCATTCTCCTATCGTTACTGCGAAGGATTCAGGTTGTGAGGATCGGGGAGGTCGCAAGAGCAGTTAAGGTACGCAATGCCTCGGCCTGTAGGCAATCAATGGCTAACGGCTGGTCAGAACATCGACGTGCCCGGGACTACAATATCGATCCGTCGTGATTCGATTGCCTGCGTTGCTGATTCACGGAGTTACTCCTTGCTCGATGTTGGCAGGCAGCTTAGAATTCCGCTTATGACCATATCCTCATTGGACAACTCACAGCCTGCGGGCGAAATAGGCCAGGCTCAAGACATTGCTGGGAGTGTTGATGGCGGTATCTTGAGAAGTGCCTCAGCCGCTCACAACCGGCCACTCCTGTCCGCTGGTGACCCTCACGGCCATGCTAGAAGCACGAGCCTGGGCGGTCTACTCAGCGGTGGACGTAGGGACCTCAGCCCTCGAGGAGCCGATGACAGCGCTCGTCAAGGATCGTCGCCGCCAACTCCATCTATGAGTCCAAGACCTTCGGGTGAAGGCCCCCTGCCGCCGCCACTAACAGACAAGCCCCTTCCGGCAGCGCCTGGTACTGCACGCTCGGAGAACTCACCAACAAAGACGGCTCCCGTCTTCCTCAAACCCCATATTGTTTCGCCAACAGCCGAAGAATTTCTACTTGTCACTGGAACCGGACCGTTGGACCCCGGCATCGGGATGTTTGTGAACCTAGATGGGGACCCAACTAGGCCGACTGTCGAGTTTGACAGATACCCCCGAGAAGTGGTGGTTGACGGTGGTTCATCTAATCAGGCGTCGTCGAGGATGGCACTGGAACAGGACAAGGAGGGATATGTCATTGCATCCATGACAAAGGACTCGGAAGCAGGGCTCCGCCATGGGCTGGAAATCCAGAGATGGGATTCGGACGGCGCGGACCCAGAAACTTCCAAATGGTGGTTAGACACGGAAACATCAGGAGGAGATGAAACAACACCTTTGGGTATTCGCTCGCTGATGGGCACCGATGAGACCCATTTTGAAGAGATTGTCGACAGACTTTGCCAGAGAAAGTTTTCCCCTTTTCCTGGAGGACTTGCCGAAAACCCGATATTTTCGCCGAGAAGTGCAGACTCTCGCACCGCATCATCTCTCGAGCAGATGACCAAAGAACGAGAACTCTTTGAGCGTGATGTCGACTCCCAGGAAGAAGACGCATTACCTGAAGGGTGGGAAGAAAATAGAAACGCCGAAGAAAGTGAGTTTGCAAGACGATTGTCAAATGCCAACTCGAGGATAGCAGTATGGGCGGGGGATCATATCTGGTGGGCAATTCGGAACCCCATGTTGCTACGGCTGGAAGCCCGACTCGAAGCTGCATGCGAGCAAGATGGAATCTCAGACCCAGCCAAGCTCAATCGGCGTGCAATCTTCACAGTACTCAACTCTTTCAGAGGGCAGGATGCCAAGTCGGAGCTAGAGTTTTTGACATTCAGTTACCTGCGCCAGCGTGCTGGTGTCCTTCTCCTCACCAACCTATTGCATGCAACAGAGGCGGCGCCTTTCACAGATGCAGAGTTGAACGCCTTGGAAGAAGTTTTGGTGGAGAGTAGCCTGGATCCCCGCGTTGTTTTGTCTTTGATACCCGGTCTACGGAACGAGATTGTTGAGAGCCGAAGAGGCATCTGGATCTTTGGGGGCGTCAAGAGAACGACAAAGAACTACTTGGAAAGCGAGCATTTTCACAAAGACAGTCATACAATAGGGGACCTCGACAGTAAAGTCGTACAGTTCCTGCGGCGGTTCCTGGCCGCTTGGAGAAAGAAGAAGGGATTCGGCAGCGTTGCAGACGAGAGCGAGGTGTTCTGGACCGTCGATGCCGCATTACTGCTGGTTCTCCTCGAGCTCGACCAGAATTCACCTATGGGCCTGGCAAGGAAGAGTTCTTCTGTCCGGTCAGAGCTGTACGACGTCGTCGACAAGGGCGTAGACTGCTTCGATCGAGCTGCCTCGCTTTTGGAGTCATACCACCGCCTCTTCGTACTGAGTCGACTATACCAAAGCCGCAAGATGGCGGGCGACGTTCTTGCGACCTGGCGGCGCATTGTTGAGGGTGAGGCCGACTATGGTGGTGAGCTGCAGGATGGAGAACAGCGCGTCCGCGAGTATCTCACGAAGATCAGCAGCCAGGCCCTTGTCAGGGAGTATGGTGTCTGGCTCGCGAGCCGCAACCCGAAGCTGGGCGTGCAAATTTTTGCAGAAGATAAGGGAAAGGCGCCCGGCTTCGAACCGGCAGAAGTCGTTGCCATCCTTCGTGAAGAGGCTCCCGACGCCGTCAAGTACTACCTCGAGCATCTCGTCTTTGGCAAGGGCCACACTGGTTATGTTAACGACCTGATTGCCTACTACTTGGACATTGTCCTCAGTGATCTAGAGACGTCGCAAGAAAGCCGAGACGCGTTCGCTGGCACGTACACATCCTATAGAGCACTACAGGCTCCGAAACCGACATATCGGCAGTTCCTCACAGACAACGCTCCCGAAGACGACGAGGTCTGGCAGAGCCGACTGCGGCTCCTGCAGTTGCTGGGTGGTGCTCACCAGTACGACGCCGCCGCTATCAGGGAGCGCATATCGGCGCTGCCGGACGAGCTTCTCGTCCCAGAGACCATCATCCTCGACGGACGCGAAAGGCGGCACGAGGACGCCATCCGGCTCCTCGTGCACAAGCTGGGCGACTACGATACGGCTGTCTCGTACTGCCTGCGCGGCGGCTCGAGCATCTACACCCGCCCGGATGGCCGGCGGGAGAGCACGCCGACGCACGACATGCAAGCGCGGCTGTTCCGGGCCGTTCTCGGCGAGTTTCTCGCCATACAGGACGTCAGCGACCAGATTGAGCAGACGGGCGCACTGCTCGAGCGTTTCGGGAGCTGGTTCGATGTCGAGGATGTCCTGGCGCTGATTCCCGACCAGTGGTCCGTGGAAGTCGTGGCCGGGTTCTTGGTGACGGCTTTACGGCGTATTACGCAGGAGAGACACGAGACGACGGTCACAAAGGCCCTCAGCTCGGCGGAGAACCTGAGGGTGAACCACGACTTGGTTGTGAAGGTGGATGAGAAAGGTCCGTCGATTGAAGCGCCTAACTAGCCGTGTTTGGTGTCTTGGATTCGAGGAAGGTTTTATGTTTGATGTAGAGTAGACTTGGTCCGTAGAGGACAAACATAGCAGAGACAAGAGAAAGCACGATAATGATGATGCCCCCTTAGAGCTTTGTCGCCTACTTATATCTGATGGTAGCATTGCAGGTGAAACGGGAGGAGTCCTTGTACTTCCTTGACAACAAACAGCATTGAGGATGCGACGCTCTCATGCCCAACCGGTCACGATGCTACCATACATTGGGCATGTTTTCGAACACCACCGAGCCTCCCGAGCAGCCCGCTGTCGAATGTGAAAAGGAACGACATCTAGCCAGCATAGACAGGAAAGCAGGAAGATGAATATCAGTGCGGATAGGAATCGAAAAGGCCCCTTGAACCCCCACCGGCCGCTGCATCCGGTCATGCAAGATAGGTAGGTAATAGGTCTGCTTTTGTTGTTTACCCCCGCTCTTGAATCTCGGGACGAGTTCAAAAACCACGCGGAAAATGCCAAACTTGATGCAAGGAGATATTACTCACAGCGGGCTGATATCAGCCTACCGGGCTACCTTACTTATCAACCTACCCACCTCCATCTTCTTTCTCAGCTCCTCGGGTCCTGCTTGTCTCGCGAAAGCGAATCCGAAAGTGTGGGTTGGAGGCATGCAAGAGTGTTTCTGTCCAGCTGCCACGGCTCGAGCTTCCCATTCCTTGCCATGAAAAGATCCAATATGAACTGATGACTTATTAACAATGACAATACTGGAGACGAATACAGGATTACTGATCAAGTTTTGGATTTCATGTCTCATGTGAGGGCTTGGGAATGAGACTGAGGAAAATATGAGCGGATGGCGGAGCTGATACGAAAATGGGAAGAACGCACGATGGATGCTTGGATGCTTGGATGAGCCTCGGGGAATAAAGTGCAATAAAGTTGAATACGATACTGGAAAGAGGTAGGCAGTAAAGGCATACAATGGGGTCAAGGTCGATGGTGCGGCGTGGATATAACTTCAATGGACTCAGTTCCTGTGAATAAGGCCGGGGCCCCCTTTCGGACCAAACTCCGTCCACTATATACCTCTAGCCTTAGGGATTCCATCCGAGCACAATGCACACTCGCTCTACGATTCTCCCACTCATAGCCCTCGCCCGGCCCATCGGCCATAGACATTTAACTCAAATACTCGTTGCATCTAGGCCCCGTGTCTACACCCAAAGGAGCTTACTCCGGCAAAAAATCTGGGTAAGAAAACCTCAATACCTAGGAGAACGGCGACGACGGTTTCAATGATTCCAAAGCGTCCAAAAGTCCCCAAGCAAGATCTCGAGAAAGGGGGCGGCCTAGGACCAAGCCACAATGTCTAACATTGAGCCAATCAAGAGTCGTAAATCGGGGGTTACGCTCAAGCTGAAAATAGGATAGAACCCCCCGTCCCCTTCCCCCATAGGGGCCGTATCCGTAGGGCGCAAACCTCGGAGCTTGGCTCTCAGCCGCACCGGGCCTGGTACCACCCGTAACCTGAGCACAGCAAAGCTGCTTGTTTGGCTTTCCGTTCTCTGCTTTTGTTTGCTTGATGCTTCCTGCAGCTTTCTACTAGGTATTGCCATGCCGGCGTTAAAGAAGCCGATTGCGGGCGAAACAAACGCCTCCCCATCATCGTCCTCGCGGGCGCTAGGTTACGCCCTTCATCGATCTTTCTCCGAGGAGATGAAGAGTCGAAAAGCGAAAAGACAAAAGTTTCCCCCTGGAGAATGGAGCGGGTACTTCGGAAAGGGCCTAGAGCCTAGCAGCTTAGAGCTGAATCAATAAATGATGTCGTTGGAATGTCTTAGCATCAGAGAGAGATGGACAGAGCGGACTTTTGAGGTCGGCACCAAAGATCCTTATAAGTTGAGAACCACCCCCCTTCCGCTGCCGTGGTAGGTGCCTAGGTAGTCCATCGAACTGTTTGGGTGGGTTGGTGGCACGTTTTTGTTATTTGTTCCTTTTTCCTTCATTCCTTTGTTTTTGTCTTCCTTTCACGCAGCAGTCTTGCGTTTAAGCACGGCAATCGTCAACCACCTCTTGAGAATCGACTTATCCTCGACGCCCCGGTCCCAAACCCACGCCCGCTCCTCGCCGTCGCAGTCCCGCTCCCACATGGTTTCGACCTCGAGCCCGGCCTCGGCCAGGGCCGCCTCCTCGAAGAAGCCGCGCATCTTGGGCCGCCCCGTGTGGAACCCGGCCACGACCCAGCAACGGGCCTCGGGGCCTTGCCGCAGGAACCAGGCGATGGACTTGTGCAGGTTGGTGTGCTGCCAGGGCATCCAGAGGCAGTCGGCGACGAAGAGGCGGTCGAAAGCGTGCTTGTTGGCGAGGGAGAAGGGGTCGTCGAGCTCGCCCCACGAGTGGCCCTCGACCAACACCTCGTGGGCCGTGAGGGCGCCCGTCGGGGAGGCGGCGGGGTCGATGTTGCGCGCGGCGTTGAGGCGGAGGGACTTGATGACGGCCGGGGCGGGGTAGTCGGTCAGGACTGTGCGTCGGGCGCCGAGGAGGGCGGACATGATGCTCGGCAGGGCGGTGCCGGCTCCCAGCTCGAGGGTGGTCTTGCCGCGGACGTCAAAGTGCGACAGGGGCGGGCCCAAGCGGACGGGTACGGCCGTGTCTATACCCAGCGTGCCGGCCTCGACGAGCTCGCCCAGCTGGAGACTCGAGTTCCAGAGGTAGTGGCTGAAGAGCCTGCGGTCGTCGGCGGCGTCGGGCTCGGCGAGCTCAAAGATGAGGGGCCGGCGGAGGTGCGGCGAGGTGTACTCGATGCCGTTGGTGGCGTCGCCGTGCTGGTTCGTGACGTCGTCGGTGAAGATGACGCCGAGGGAGGACATGAGGTAGTCTTCGGGGGACTCGGCCGGCGGTCCGGTGAGGGAGATGCGGGATGTGAGCGCCATTGTGTGACGGGAGGGACGAGGAAGGGCGCTGGGGTTACGGGGTGGCGAAGAGGAGGAGGAGGAGGGGTGGGCGGTCGAGAACGCCAGGGACCGAAGGACGAAGGGTCGAACCGAACGAATGCGAGTACGGCGACGAGGACGGAACTGACAGCGATATGCCGCGAGTAGGGTGTCGTCGAAGCGCAGTGGCGTTGAGGGTATGCGTAGTGCGACAAAAAAAAGTT
This sequence comes from Colletotrichum salicis, assembly GCA_001563125.1. Taxonomy (NCBI): domain Eukaryota; kingdom Fungi; phylum Ascomycota; class Sordariomycetes; order Glomerellales; family Glomerellaceae; genus Colletotrichum; species Colletotrichum salicis. The sequence goes on from JFFI01002674.1 coordinate 65,733, forward strand.
TGGCAAATTGCCGTCTTTTTTTTTCCGGCTTTGCGATGCCCGCGTGCGTTTGGTGTGTGCGCGCGTCTGCAAGGACAGGAGGTTAAACGCCAATGGCGGGGTAGACGCGCGCAC
>JFFI01002683.1:1295-22849 GCA_001563125.1 Colletotrichum salicis
AAGAGACGCACGTCGAGATGCAGGTATGCATACTTTTCCCAAACTTCACCGTCGGCCACGCCGAGAAACCTCCCCCATCTGTACGCCTCTTTTTCAGTCCCAAGTTCCCCAACAAGACAAGAAAGTATGCAACAGCAGTAACATTATAACATTACTTGGGACGAAAAAAAGAAAAGCGGGGATAACCTCGTTGATTTGGTGTGAGATCCCCCCCCCCCCAAAAGACCACCAAGAAAAAAAGATACGATGAAAATGGAAGCAAGATTAGAGTCTATTGGACCTGCATGTCCCAGATCACGCAGACGGCATGCATGTGGGAAAGAAAACCACCACAATCCTGGAATGTCCTCTGTTTCCCCCTCTCTTCATCCAAGTCCCATTACCTACCCCCCTCCCCTTTCCTTCGGGATTCAACCCCTCATCCTGCACGCCACGCATATTCTTGCGTCAACTTGCTCACGCAACTCACACTCTATCGGCGATACAGGGACCCCGGTCTGACCTTTGGCGTGGCCAAAGAGAGAGTGGATGAGGAGGACGAGTATGTAAAGGTACGTAGGTATTCGTAGTTGACCATCGTCGCAAAATATTAGGAAACGTGCCAAATGCCAAACTCTAAAGGCGACCTCCCACGAAACAACGTCACTCAGCCCCAGGTACAGAGTAAGGAAACTCCCACACTCCGTACTGCATACCGCCTGTATGGCAAAGACACAATCTCCAACATCTCCAACATCTCTCTTCTCCCCGCCGCTGAACCCATCACTTTGGAGAATTCTCGAGACCCCGACCCGAACCGACCTGGTCCCGGCTGCGAAACACGAGGCATAGATACCCATGCCAGCGCGGTCCCAGCAAAACCCAGTTGCCCAGCTTTCTCGCCGATCAGAGTACAGAGTAGGTATTGTACACATACCCACGCGAGTGTCTCTCCAAGACTCTCCAACTTTTTGCAAACTCACCGTCTCATTCCCTGTTCCCCGATCGTCAACGAGTGACGAGAACATGGACTGTTCTAGACCCTGCCCATCACTTTTTTGCTTTGTAAATTTTAACCTTTTTTCTCCTGCAAACCCCCGTACTCCGTACCCGCCGCCTACGAACCCACCCCCTACGGCAATCATCCGCCCAATGCTACCAACGGGGGTTCACGGCAAACCACAGCGGCAATCGTCATCATTCTGAAGCGGAAGCGAAGCAGAAGCAGAAGAAGACGACGAGAAGAAGAAGCTAAATTACGCGGTTTCGTCAGTAAGTGATGTAAGCCTGTGACTGAAAGGTAATATCTCACCAAAATTATCAAGTTCCAACAAATACCCTCCCTCCCTTGGGCCCTGGCTCAAAGGGTCCCGCCCATTGAATGTCATTGCCTGCTCCTCCTTCCCCTTCCCCACACTTTCTTTTCGCCGATCAAGAGACTCTCGAAACTACTCTGCTTTTCCGAATACCCCGACATCCGACTCCCGGCCGTTCGCTGTTCATGGTCTCCCGTCCCGCGGGTGCGGCGTGGCCCCTACGGAGCGGAATAGCCGACACCTTGACAAGTTAAGGACGGCTGAGTGGGATAAAACATGGCAGTCGTAAGTAACTGTATAAGCGAGGTCAGACGTAAGTAGGTATACCAGCCGACTCAAAAAACCTAAATTTTAAATTATTCTTTTGAACACTTTTGCCGACCGCCGAGACATACCTACCTTAACCTCACCTTGAGGCTTGAACCTGTCTGTCAGCCCGTTTGCCCCGTCAAGGCTCAATGTTGTTTCCAATGGATGTTCCCTCTTTTCTTCGCCCTCTGATAACCTAGGGGTGTGGGGTGTGTGGTGGAAGGGGACAACGTCTTTTTTTTGCCTGTGCCTGTGCATGCAAAGCCCGTCCGCGCTCGCTCGAAGTTGAGACCATTTGCTTATGCAAAGTCTCTTTGGGAGGGAGTCTTCTCAACTTGCGGCTGAATGAACCCTGTGAACATGCCAACATCAGATGCCGTGGCCAATCAACTCACCCAATGGCGAGACTTTGCGACCGCTTTGGGGATTTCCCGGTAGGAGCTCGCCTCGGGCACCACACACACACACACACTCTCTCTCTCTCTCTCTCTCTCTCCCAGATCTACCCATTGTCAACTCCCTTCCCACCCCCTCCAAACGTCTTACTCCTTGCTTGCCAAGCAAACAATGCAGCGAATGCCCGTTTCCGCGGGTTGCCTCTGGTGTTGCCGGCGTGGTCTTCACTTCACTGTACTAGGTTGACTGAACTTGTATGCGCGCGCAGGATGGTATCATGTCCGTATTGATCGGTCCAAGTCAATGGAAACAACGAAACTTCTCTCTCTCTCCTCTTACAGTTACTTTTTTGGGCCTTTCCACCAATGTGATAGTGAGCAAACAGGACTCCTCGTTCGCGATGCCAAGGTGCGCGCCGTCTCCGTACGCCGAGCCGAAATGGGCCGCGTCAGTGGCTCCTTCGTGAGGCAACATGCCAAATATAGTAATACAGTCCAGAAATACAGACCAGGACACCACTTCGCCAATCTTCTCTCCCTCTCTTTCCTCGCACCGTCCCGAAAAAACAAAAGCCTCTTGGGAGCCCCATTCCCGGTTGGGGGCCATGCTTCCGAAGGGGCATGAGTGACGCCGGCGCCCGACATGGATCTTCCGTTGTGTTCCCTCCTCCTCATTTTCATCGTAATCGTGTACATGTATTTCGTCGCGAAAATAAACCGTGTATGAGGCGAACAAGGACCGTATAAAGCGAAAATCCAAAATATGTACGTGAATCGCTGTAGCTAAGGGAGCACCTATTCGTCGGTCCAAAGGCGGTTCGTGGAGGTACCCCGTAAGCTGGCGAATGTTGATATGAACCGGTAAACTGTCGTCGCTATACCAAAGGTGTAAAACATCCCGCAGATGTTGCCGACAAGAAGGTTAGGTAGCTTTGCAAAAATCAATTTGGAAACGGCTCATCGCCGTTTCATCATAGGACCACCACTGCCATCGTAATCCCAGGCCCGCTTGAGACCGCCTTCGTAGACACTTGCCACGGACTCCTGCCACATCGCCGGCGAGACAAAAGTCTGCACGGGAGCTGCAGAGTACTGTTGCGGCATCTGTTGAGAGGCCACTGGGAGAGTAGCATTGACAGCCTGAATGTCTTGGAGAGACGGGGCTTCGGGTGCACCTGAAGACGGAGAAACACTAAGCGAATTGGACTGGGGAGGCAGCGTCGAAGGCTGTGGTTGGACCTGAGGCGTACCGAAAGACGTGTTCCATTGTCTGTAGACCTGGATTAGCGGATGGCTCCTTTCGAAGAAGACGGATGATTGTCGACAATGACTTACTCAAAAATACGTGCAGGATTCCAAGCCGGCGCATCCGACAACGACATTGTTTGCTGCATTCCCGGCGCTTGGGAACCTTGGCTTGCCATCATGACGAGTGACTGTATAGCAGGCGAGTCACTCTTGGTATCCACAGGTCCGGCAGAAATAGGAGGTGTAATGGGGTGGCTGGTATAACTGACTTGGGAGTGTTGAAGGTTCTGCGTCTCCAACTGGTGGTCCAAGGAAGCAGTGCGTGCCATGCCCGGCCTGTAGCCCCTAGGAGGACTGGAATGGTTGGATGATTGGGGACTGCCGTAAGGGAAGCTGGGTTTGAGGACAAAGGGTTTCCTGACGTTAGCAGAAAACGCTTCGCGCACCGCGTCGACTTGCTTCTGCAGGTCGGCCATCGGCCAAACCGACATGACCCTTTCGAGAACCCGCATGTGTCGCGTGAAAAACTCTCTCGCATCAGTGTTCAGATCAGGATCTGGAGATACGACAGCCACCTGTGCACCATAAAAGTTAGAGAGCCAGTAACGGGGAAACACAGATGATAACCGACCAGATGGAGCACAATGCAACACAGTCCGCAATAGACAGTGAAGCTGAACCCACGAAGCATGCACTGCAGTCCAGGAAATCCGAACGAATTCAAGACCGCCTCCTGGAGCCGACATAGAGCCTTGGCAGAAGAATAGCAGATCATCATGTGCTGCTTCCACTGTCCATCCTGCGCGTTGGGGTCCAGGAAATTCAGCTGCGGTCGGTGAAGCAGAATCAGGGTGAGATAGTAGTAGGAGTGCAAGTTGCCGATGTAAGGTGACGAAAGCCATGGTGGCGAGCCATCGGGTGGGAAAGTAACCGACAAATCCGCTGGAAGGTCGTTCAACCAGGCATTCAAGGCCGGGTTGAGCTGTACAAACTCGGGGTCGACACCCCAATCCTTCGTCTTCTTCTTCTTGAGATGGCCATAGGCCGTGTTCATGCGGCTGACGTTGCGGACAATCCGTGCGAAATAGGTGAAGTTGCGGGTGATGTGGTACTCAGAGTCGTCGCCCCCAGGAATTGGGCGCGGGACGCTGAAATCGATGGAATCCAGCTCCACGGCGAGATCAGTCCGGCCTAAATGAATCAGCATGTTGCTACCAAAAGTCGAGAAAGACCAAGTACAAACCTTGAGGAGAACCAATCATGGTTTCACACACAAAGATAGACTGCCAAATTCGGCTCTTCATCTGGCAATCCAGGGGAGAAGAGCCACATGGCCTTCCTGCTTGATGATCCGCGTAGTGCTCGTCCAGACCGAGATCCTTGCCCATTTGAACGCACTGCACAATCGTCATCCACGAGCGGTAGTAGTAACCACGCTTGGGTGCTGCCTCCCGAGCTTTCAAGATGAGCAGAAGGGCCTGTAGAGTGCTCAGTCTTGGTACGTCCATAAAAGAGTCGGCGTGCTCTATCATGATTGTTAGCTATTGTCTACCCAGCTGACGGATGCTTCCATACTTGTTGCCAAAGCGAGCCATTGCTGCCCTTGAGCAGGATCATCGGCTAGTCTTCCCCCCATAGCGAAAAGAGCTTCGAGAATGAGAGGCGATACGGATTCTCTATTCGTGTTCCACTGGTGGTAGAAGACGCTTTTGCTGAGAACAGGCACATAGGGATGCACATGGCTGAAGAACAGATCGAAGTAGTGCATGACCGTCTCGTCATCCGGCATCAGTTCAGGCGGAATGCGGATCTTGAGGCCCGGTCCGGTGATGATTGGCGGAAGAGGAGTCTTGTACTCCTCGTCTTCAACGGCAGGCTCCTCGTCATGCAGGAAAGAGGCCTTGTTCCTCAGATACGGTGCTGTATTGCGCGTCAGTAACTCTGCTACGTACGAAAAGCTGCGAGAGAGGGCCTACCCGTTCCAGCTTCGTTGACCTTCAGAGAACCCAGGAGATCAGCGAGATCTGGTTGCTGGTACGAGCCGTCATTGGAGTAGGTGTCGGGAGGAGAATCTGGACGTTGACTCTGCTGAAGAGGCGGTGTTGGGAACACATTCTGACCGGTGTAAGACTGTTCCATCATCGACGACGATGGAGAAACCGTGGTGTAGTGCATGTTATGTTGATGGACTTGCTGGTCGGAGTAGTGGACAGGTGGGAAGACGTTGGGATCCGAATATGCGCCCTGTGCAGTATACATTGAAGGGTTGGGCTTCTGACCGCCGGCCATCATAGACTGTTGCGGCATGGGAACTTGCTGGCGGAAGCTGTTCTGCAGTTGCGATGAGGCAGCAGCGAACTCATCCCCAACGGGCTCATAGGCGTCGCTAGAGGTGCCATCGTACTGGCCATTGGGGCGAACGCAATGGAGCTTGAGTCTGATACACGCCGAGCAGGGCCAGGTGTTCGTCGTGGCCGCGTCGCACTTGATCTTTCTTCTTCTGCATCCTTCACAAGCTCTCATCACTTGATTTCATCAGTTTAGCTAGACTGCACACATGGGTTGAGTCGTTTGTTCAAGGGAAAGTGAGCATACCCTTCAATCGTTTATGACGGTTGTGTTCATCCACGAAGACATAATCTACAGAAAATCACTTTTGGTTAGACGAGACATTGTGGGCAGGCCGAAGCGGAGGGCGGTAGAGGTGGATGGCGCACTTTTTTGGGTTTCCCTTTGAGGGAACTGCTGCGGCGCGAAAGAGAAGCTGCCCATCTGGGAGCTCTGAGGCAAGATGCGCCTCACGGAAGGATCGTTTGACATTGTGAATTCGGACGTGACGAGTCGACTTGTTGGTAGCGGTGAGGTCGTAGAAGTAGTCTCGAACGGAGAGCGGAGTCAAAGAAGCGGTTACATTCAAGCCGGTTGCTTGAGTTCTGGGTATGCGTAGCTGGCGACGACCGTCCCGACCTGGCCGCGCACTCGGCGGCTCTTTCTCTCTCTCTCTCTCTCTCTCTCTCGCTCGCTCGCTCTCTCTCACTCTTACGTTGAGTGAGTCCTTCAGTGCTGGGAATGTCGGCGACTAGACAGACGTATATTGTGCAAAAGCCTTGTTGGAAAAGAGGAAGTTGTAGGAAAAGAAAGTACCAGAGGGGAGTTGTGTCTCGAATTTCTCTCTGGGAGCGCGCTGGGCTAGGAATTGTCCGGATTGGTGGGTGATGGTGAGGGGGGGTACGCGGGAGAAGGTCAAGCCTTATTATGAATGGACGACAGGTCCCGCCGTGAGGCGTGAAGGGTTGGCGTGGGTAGACCTAGACGGGGAGGCGACCGGGGTAAGGAACAAGATCTGGGCTGGGTACACACAGGCAGGGTCATATCACTGAGCTGCTGGGGCCCAGAGGAAACCGATGTTCGATGATGGATGCGACCAGGAGTCGATGGCGGGGGGGGGGAGGAGCCAGGACCCAGGACTGCCTAGGATGGCAGGGTAGGCTAGACGGTGGTGGACAGTGCTGTGAGGAGGTGAGGGAGAGGAGAAGAAGAGCGGCAGCGAAGGAGAGCGAGAGAAGGAGTGTGTGTGTGCGTATGCGTGTGTATGTGTGTCCAGGGTCGCAGGAGGCGGACAGGGTTGCGTGAAGGTAAGGTATCCGTAGTTGCAGTGTGGTTGTGAGGTAGCGTCGTCGAAGGGTGTTGGAGAGGGAAGACTTGACTTGGGACTTGGGTGTGGATTGTGGAGTGGATAATGGGAAGAGAGAGTGAGTGTGAGAGAGAGACAGAGAGAGTGAGTGAGAGGTGTGTGGGTGTGTAAGGTGTTCCTATGCGGATGTGGAGGAGGGGGTGGGCCAAGGGTGGGAGGTCGAAGTTGCGCATTGCGGCGACGGCGTGAGCGGCAACAGTAGACGAGAAGCAGACAGCTCAGCATGAGAGGCCTGGGGGGCCACTTCCTCCTCCTCCACTCGGTACACCTTCGACCTAGTACTTTAGTGAAAGCCGGGCAGGGCAGGGCAGCACCAGCACCATCTCATTCTCAATAATAAGGTACGTTCCTAGCAGCGCCAGCAATAGCACCAGCGCCATCGAGGCGGCCGAAGAGACATCAAAGGTACGAGGATGGTCGGGTATTGATGGTGGTAGGAACAAGTACCTTGCCCGTTCCTCAATCCTCCGCCTTTGCCTTCTTGCAAGCTCACCTCACAGTGCAGCATGTCCATTGAGGCCCCGGTGCATTGCGGATTCAAGAGGATGCTGGATGCGGTATCCGTACCTCACAGAGTATCATACGAATACCTATAGTCAATAGTGCTCCCGCCTGTTTTCTGTATGTACCTTGGGACCAGACAGGCCAGGCCAAGACGCAGAGCTGGCGGGGGCCCAGCGTGCAGGGCAGCGTTGCAAGTCCAGAGATAAAATGCCCTGTCGCAAGCCGAATCTGGCAGTGAGATGAAGGATTGACCAGGGGAGGCGAACCTTCAACTCTCGACGGGACTTGGGATTCATAGCCAGTAGGTACGAATACGTACACAGGTACGAAATACTTGACTGACGGCTGTTGCCTTCTATTCTCATTTGCCGGGTTGATGTTTGATGGCTTCTTTGATGCTGGCCGTGTGAAATTGGACCCAGGCGTGCCAGGCCCCTGGAAATGGCGTCGACAAAGAGAAGAATTGGTTCTCTATGCAAGCCAAAGAATCGTGGTAGTATACTTCCCACCCGGCATGGATTAACACCGGCTTGGTGCGCACTGCGCAGTCGTTTCCCCCTCCTTCTTCTTTCTAAATCCGAGGTACTCCGTCCGTATCCGTACTTTCTACATATTATTAGTCGTCAGTCTTTCTTTGGTCTTGGTCAGTACGAATACCTAGACCACGTCGACGACGACGACGACTGTGGCCAAAAGGGGTGACCGAGGCAAAAATGAGGAGACTGGGCTGACACACAGACACCACATAGCGGGCAGAAGAACAAGAGACGGATAGAATGTCTCCTGTTTCTTTTCTTGGGTCGGACGGGGAAGGCGGGGGGTGAGGTTCGAGGCATGACACAGACAAGGAAGTGCTGATAAAAATGAACCACCATTTCCAAAACAGCCATCTCTCGCACTCAGTAGTGTGCGGTGTTGTGGGTGTCAAGCACGTTTCCTCTCCTTGATGTCGTAGGGCAGTGCGAGTGTGTTCGAGCTGGAGACAATCGACTGGTGTAGGGCAGGGCCAAGACCAGACGTTGAAGGGACATCGGACACAAGAGCGAGGATGCCGTAGTGTATCAAGGCACCAAATGCTTCAGAAGGACGAAGAGGGTCGGGCCTCCGAGGGACGACAAGGGTCCACGTCCGACCAAAGTCCGCAACATAAGCGTGCTCTATGCGAATATCCGTCCTCAAGCAGCAAAATAGAGTCGAGGCAGTTCGGTCTATCCGTACTTAATCGTCGATGAGATGGAACATACATCAGAGCGGCGGCGGTAGCCGATGTGTCGTCGGCGACTTCAGTCTCAACTCTCAATCGCCAGGACCATCTATTGACAGGCAAAAACCGAGTCAGAATGCGGCGAGCTGCTGTGAGTGATTGAGTGCATCTGTGCAAGGGACCAGCACAAGGCATGTAAGGTACATGGTCTCTTGTCGGAAGTAAAGGTGAGAGGTACCCGTAAGGCAAAAGGCATTGGATTCCGTGGACGGGTGTGTCTGCGACCAATGCGCTGCCCGGAAGCCCTCCTCGACTCTCGAGTCCTCCCTCATTGCCCCCCTCACACTTCAAGGCTTGAGGCCAAGTTCCTGCTTCCAACAGTCGAAGGGGGGGGATTCCGAGATGCCCTGTCTGTGTCCGCGCCCATTGTCCAACCCGAGGTGACTCCTTGGAGGGCTTGTATCCGTACCCAGCGCAGGAACGGGAGACCGTCGACGACCATGTATTCGTACGTAGCCATTGTTGAATGCACTGTATAAGATAACGACCTGAGCTCAGCTGCCCAAGGACCCAAAGTGATGGGCCTTCTTCGCCTCGTCGTCATTGTCGCGCAGGGCAGTGTCACGAATACAGTATTGCTCCACACTGCGTGTATACTGTGAAGGAGCATTCACACGAACTGAGCCAGAAGAATGCGTCGTCGTCCCCAAGCTGTCAAAGTACCCTCTCGTGCCTCTGTCTCTGCAGCTAAGAGGCTAGCCTGACCGCACTTTGCGTCCAACGTGGTCCCAAGAAACTCGGAGACTTCCCAGCAGGCTGGCCCAGCCACAATGTAAAATAAAACAAAATAAGATAAAAAGCGTGCCAGCAGCAAAGAGGGGATTTGTTAGCTGAAAGGCAACGGGGAACGGACGGGGGGACGGGTGGACGGGTGGACGAGGGGGAAATGTTCGAAATGGCGGTAGGGAATAGCGCGAGCGTGGTAGGGTTGACCATGGAATTAAGCACCCAGACAGCGAAAAAGGTCGCAGAATCGTTCATGCCCCATGTCATCATAATAAGTGGCCATGCTCATTCGATATTGATGTCGAGTTCCAACTTCCAAGATACCGAGGTGCAACCAAATGAGGCAGGTTGCCTGAGGTACGACTTCTGCATCGCGCTTCCTGAAAGCTCCAGCCCTGGCGGAGATTCCTCGCACTCCCAGTCTGCCACTTGAGTCTCATGGTACTTCGCGCCCTTCTTAGTGCCATCATCCATGTGCCGGATGCCTCGATGCCTCCGCTGACAGGCTGGGAGCTCAGCTAAGCCAATGGATCACGTAGGGTATCCATCCTGCTGCCGCAGTAAGCATACACGACGACAATGACCAGATGATCCGCATCTTGAGGAGTCGAGCCAGGTGGTACTCCGTAATAACCACCTTGTAAGGAGTCTCTAGCGTTGCGAGAGCAAACCAGGCAGGCGGATTAGCATTGGCAGACAAGGTATCTGTACCCGTACCCGTCCGTAGGCTGTAGCCGTACCTTACCCGCCTTGTTGTCCTGCCCAGTAGGGCAAGTCCACCAATTTCTTCATCCACAGCACCAGTCAACCTGACATCTCTCGTAGGGTTGGTGGTCCCGGTCACGCCCAATGCCCCAAGGGGACCCTCATACTCCTGACCGTCCTGGGGGCTGCTAGGAGACACCTAAGATTGAGGACGGGTACGGAGACGGTACCTGAGGCTTGACCCCGTCTTATCTTGCCTGGATGGGTCAAGTGCATCATCCAGTCTTGTTCTCGAAGGAGTCGAGCTCAACTGTCCACCGAACCCGTCCGGCCACAACGGGGGACGTGGAAGGTGGAGGGCTGCGAGGGTCTTAAAAGCAGAAGCTCTGCTCGGGAGCCCGCTCTGTCGGCCCCAGACCGCCCTGGTCTAGGCGAAAGGCAGACGCACACCACAGAGTGTCTGAAGTTGTGAGCTGCGTGGGAATCCGTAGGAGGATAACAACACCTAGAATGGTTTTATGGTGTTCGTGGCATTTGCCAGCTGCCGACCACCAGGCATGCGGTTTTCGGTCTTTCTTCTCTCCTGGTTTGAATTAATTAGATATGAATCGTCCTCAACGACACTGGGTGCCGGAGAGCAACTGGCATACCTAATCATCGAACACTAGGGTGAAGAACTAAGCTTGCGAGCCGAGGACCAAGCACTCATGGCCATCTTTTTGGCAGACGTTGTCCCGTCTGCCGTGGTGCTAACGGGATGAGACAGCAGCACCGTCGAGAGCCGGCGTCGGCGAAGCAAAAGACGGTCGTCGCACCTTTGCCAAAATGGCAGTGACAGGTGGCCGGTAGAATGGCTGAAGATTCCCTTGAAGGCTTCTAGTCTGGAGGCTTGAGCAAAGCTGAGCGCTGTTGTGTTGAGCTTGGATGGCGTGGAGAGGCGCTTGCACCGGCTCGAATCTCTCCTGCCTTAGTCTGTAACTCTGATCGACAGTAAGCCATCTCCGGGGTTGAAGAGGCCCTGGCAGCCTGGCACGTCTAGCTGCAACGTCGAGCCGATTCGAAAGGTATTGAGGAGGCCGAGAAGCGGACCGAACCAAGGTGCTGACGTCGAATTCTGGCGGCAGCGGGAGGTTGTTAGGACGAGATAGCCCGAGAGAAAGGTGAGGTGCAGAAGGCCAGTCATGGGTGTGTATCTTAGAAGCTCCTGCGGATTTGCAGCGCTATGCCGTGCCCATGGCCCATGATCCATTGAAGGCCCTTTGGTTTTGCATGGGTGCGGCGTGGGATGCACAGCAACACCAACAACAGGTGCATGGGGAGGGGAGCCTTCGGAGTGGGAGCTTGGAGATGGGAGATGGTCAAGATGCATCATCCATTGGAACGGAGACACGGTATCTGCCGCATTGTACCGCGGTAAGGTACCGCAGTTGCAGTCGCGGATGAAGGTTTTGGTTGCAGCTAGGTGCGATCCATGGGATCTCCACTCCCCGCTTACCTTATCATTACAGGCCGGCTCGTACTTACCCTAGTCCACCACCTCCACCGGCTGGGTACGCTAGTGCGTCCTTGTCCACAGTCCACACCAGAGCTTTGCAGGGACTAAGACGTGGAGCTAGGCCGTACTGGGCGCTAGGTCTTCGAAGTGCTCCTGATGCTTGGGTAATCAACTTTCCATTCGTACCTACCTTACCTAATTTACCTTGCACTTTCAAGTTCCATCTGTTCACTCTGCACGAAGTACCTCACTCCTGCCATATGTGCCGCATTTCCTTGTTTAGGGATGTGTGGGAAGGTACCACCGTGCCTTACCCTAAAGTACCTACCTTACCTTACTTACAGTACTCCATATGTGCCTGCCTTTTGATCGATTCCACACCCAAGATATCTTGCTTGCCTCTAGCGCCAGGCTAGGAATCTGAACCTGCCAATCTCCTGGCCGGCCTGGGTTTTGCCGTTGCCATCTATTTCATTGTTCCTCTGTACTTTTCATTCCCTTTCTCCATTTCTTTCTGCAAGCATCTCTCGGTGATTACAATGGAATATGCGGATACATCTACGGTGCCTGCAGCCTGCCAGTGTCTACATGATGTTAGTATACTCAGTGCACTGCTGCAGCCGTGGGCATTACTCCCATTTCCTGTACCTTGACTTGAGTAAAGTACCTGTACTATTCGCATATTGTCTATTTCGATGTACCCAAGGTATTCAGATGTACTCACTGCTTGTGCCTGTAGTGAATTGAAGTCGAGGAAGCTGCAAAGAGGAGGGGGACGGCACGGCACGGCAAGGTACGTACTCTGCAGTCTGCACTGCATCTCAGATGTGATAACGCAGTTCAACCACATCTCAACTCTTCCACCCCCAGTGCCGCTCCCCTCACCCATGAACCAACTGATCAAAGCAAAGGTCCCTCTTCTGGAAGTATCCGCCTACCTCCCACCGTCCTCCGTTCGACTTCCATTCCCAAGCCACCATTTGGCATCAAGTACGAATACCTATCCACGCCGGCCTCACCCAGGTTTGAAGACGCAAAGATACCAATAGGTATCTCAACACTCAACTGGCTTCGACACCCTGCCGACGAGCCCCGTAAGCGAATCCACATTCTCTTTCCCCTCGTCTCTCGAGTCCCAGCAGCTCCAGCCTTCTGGCTGCCAGGGGCCTCCCCTTGGCTAGGATTGACTTGGTGCCGCTCGCATGGGAATTGGAGCTGGACCACCTTACTGTGCTAGCTGGGGTTCAGTTCTGGAATCCCAAGACAAGGTTCGTCGTGGAATGGCCATCTTGGAATGCTTCTTGAGCCAGTTCCTTTAGTTCCAGGCCCAGCCGCCATCTGGCACCTATCTTCAAGTGCCGCTTAGGCATAGGAATCATCGAAAAGCAACGACGTCGCGGCGTTTGCCATTGTCACGGTGTCACCCACACTAGACAAAACGCTCCAACTTAGCCGGCGGACTCCCATTGATCAATCTCTGAATCTCATCAAGCATCGAACCTACCTACGGGCTGCGTAGGCACGTCCTACCTCACGCACTGCCATTTGACGAACCCCGGCCTTTGATGTAATTACGGCGTCGAATACTTGGAAGTTGGGACACCTCGAATTCGCTTCCTGATCCAGTATTGTCCAACCATATCGCCATGCTATTGCTACCCCATCGAACCCTTCTTCGAGCCTTTGACGAAGGTTCTGGCCTCATCAGCGCCTTTACGCACTGACGGCGCTAATCCAGTTGACACTCGGCCAAGCTACTCCTCACACTATATTTCTGCTACTTCGTCTCACCGGTCGCCTCGTCATCATGCCCTTTTAGGCTCCCAGTGCCGCATGGAGCATCTGACGGATACTCTTCGTCGTGTTTCTGCGTCTACTCTGCATATTGTCCGTCTCATGCGGCGGGCTTGTTGGCTACATCGTCGGACTATACTAGGTATTGTTCCAACGGCCTCACCGGCTCAAGAATGTCCAAGAACACGCAGCCCGGACAGTGTGACCCTCGTTGCCCTGCGGAAATCCGATGTCAGACGTCTGTCCAATTTGTCTCTCCGTGTCTAGAGGCACTGGAAGCTGTGCCATCACGCCACGAAGACGAGACCGTGGGGGACAAGTCCTAGTACTAAGGACTACAACATCTAATATCGGATATATCATCCATGCCGCCACGTTGGTTTCATTGCCTGCACATGGTGCGCCAGCTTGCGTAGACCTAGCATGATAGGTACTGCTGTACACTTCCAGGAAAACGGCATCCCATGATGAAGCTAGGGACGCTATACTGCATCCTTTTCGCGGGAGGTTTCGAGCTCTTGGACTAGCAAGCAGACCCATCTGGGTCGGAAAGGTCTATCAAAGATCAAAGCCACAACCGTGGAATGGCCTACACTCCGGTACAAGTACAACCAGCGAGGAATACCTCAAGCTATCCGCTGCTGCAGTCTGCAGTCTGCACATCGTTCAGAGCTTGATCTTTGCCCTGGCATTCAAGCACTCTCTATACCTTTGGTATCGGGGTAATCCTTGAGCAAATTTGAGTGTACGCGTCCACATTCTGAGACGATCAATACCTCTAGGAATTGAATAGGCCGGTGGCGGACCGGTGTCGTTTGACAGGCGCCTTGGCCCTGTCCAACAGCCAAGTTAATATATACAGCTTGCGCCGCAGCTAATAAGAAGGACGGATGCAAGAGCCAAAAATGCAGGAACATGCGTGGGATAGGCTCGCCTGACCATCACCCTCACAGCCTGCAGCCTGTATCTGTGGGCGAGAAGAAATAGGATGATGAGGAGCCGATGTCTTCATAGGACGGCTCGGTAGTCTTGTGGAGATCGCGGGGTCTGGTCCATGGAGACCATAACCTGCGTCCTTTTCTCGCTCTAGCTACGGAGTAATTCACCATCTTTTCGATCTCACGAATGAGCCAGGACGTCCTGCTCTCAGCACAGCTCATTGCGAAGGACTGATCCACGGCTGTCCATACGAAAGCCAACAGCTCAACGCCGTATGACCTTTCCGACAAGGATTGACAGGCTCATGGAAGTCGTATATCGGTCTGGAAGGGGAGACCCAACTTCCCCCCATCTTGGAGCCGTTGGTGGGAATTAGCTTGCTGTTTTCCTCGGCATCCCTCACGGCGCGCCATCCTCCACTCTCATCCTGGAGATGCTGGCAACGGCAGTCTCCCAGCAAATAGAATGCAAGCAGGACCACCTTTTACCAGCCAACCGAAATGGGCAGTGTCATAAGTCCACGGTGAGCAGGGGAGCTGGTCAAAAAATGGGGTGAGCAAGCCAGTAGTGTCATCATTCACATGCTAAAAAACTAGCGGTGGCCACCTGGCTCGATAATATCGCAGGCCCTTAAACAGGAACCTACCGAGGAAGCCGTCACTCACGCCAAGTCTTGCCTTACCCTGTTCGATCCCGTCAGGCTTGTCCCCAACATGCCGTCCAGCCTTTTGCAACCCTCAAAGGAACACAGTCTATCCACCCAGAATCTCAAACTGGACATGAAAGGGGCTATTGCTGGCTAAGAGCTCCAGACAATTGTTGGACGTTAGATCAGCCTTCATTTTCGTTGAATATCCAAGGGGGACGTTTATCCGTACAACTGGCGCACTGGTGGTTTCAGGCCGCATGAGTCGCCCTGCATCCTGGGGCTGTGTCTGCCTCGGATCCGAACTCGTGCCAACGAACCACGCGCCTAGCGCTAGGAGCTAGCATCTGTCACGCTCGGTTGTTCCCTTTCGCGCAACTGGTTCCTGGAATCGTTCGTTCAGGGGGGACTCCTGCTCTTCGCCCCCAAGATCTCGGGCACGCTGTAGAGCGTGGCTGGATGGACAAGGGGGAGAGCCAAGTACGGGATAGGATTGCCTTTGGATGCACGAGGGGTGTGCCCAGAGCCAGAACGGTCCGAATGGAGATCCAGTCGCTGGTCTGGATGCCCACTCTGCTCCTGATCCATGTCCGTCAGATTGTGTTGGGCATTCCGTGACTCGCATACGGTACATTTGCTAGGCGATCCGACCATGCAGGAAACCCCGACGAGAGCGACGGTCAACCGCCAAGAAGAAGGCAAACATCACGGCGAATATTCACAAAGTTACGCTTCGACAGGATGCGTCACAATCTCCGGCATCATGGGGGCGTGGAGGAGGAACAGATGACTCGGCCGAGTGCCAGGGGAGCCTCACCTCGGGCAGGGCCTGTCCCGTCCGCCCGCTCCGGGGAACCTTTAAAGAATGGGCAGCAAACCAAGACACAGCAGTGCCGGCCATCTACACCACCTAGACCGTTACGGGATAGGGCATCCAAGGGAGCTGGAACAGGGACACCGGTACATGTCGACGACTCTGAAAGGTGGCATGCCGGGGAACAGTAAGAAACAAAGCAGCTTCAACGGCGGAGACCTCGGGGTGCAGTCTCGCAGCGCGCGGCTTGCAGACTGTGGGCGCCTCCCCACGATAGGTACCAGTCTGCTATACAGGATGGAGGCGTGCGTGTTGGAAACGTTTGGAGCGGAACCTCAAAGTGGCTTCCGCGAGGCTTCCGGACAAGGATTGCGGCGCGGTGAAATCAGTCCTCATCTTGTTCTATTGCTTCCATCATGCTTCCAAGTGACGCCGAGCTTCGAGAAGAAGCGGGAGAAGGAATGTGCGATATCCGTGTCCGCGCACCCAGAGAGCCAATTTTCCTTAGCCCCCCATCGAGTCCGCCTTGCGGCCCTTGCCTGTCAATATCCGTAGATGGTTCAGACGACCGGAGTCCGGACAAAAGAACGTGGGGTCTTGTCCGGCACGACGGCTTATCTTACGAATCGAATGGCCCAAGGTGGCTTTCGTCATTAATAGAGTGTATTCATTTTTAAAGCGGTCCGACAGACGTGGTTCGGGCGAGCATGGGGAGGGAATGAAGCAATGATGACGGTTTGGTCGCTTCTATCAATTCTCTGTGAGGATAGCAGGTAATCAAAATTTGAATATTTCCCCTTGCAGGCCGGTTCTCCTATTTCTCAAGGGTCCTGTCAGCCTTACGCCTTGCTACGTACTGCGTACCACGAGACGGCAAGGCACCTGAGATGATCTTAGCTTCCTAGTTTCAAGAGTGTGTATTCGTCCGATGGGTGTGGTAACATGGGGGCCGAATGGATTGCGGTGGTGCAGGCAGGAGAAAAGGAAAAAAGTCACAAAGGTCAATCTTCATGGATGCTTTTTTAGGACTTTTGTTCCGTCCTCCTCAATTTCGTATCCATCAGCGGGAAGGATGGATCATGGGTGGCATGGCGCACGCCGCATGCAGGGCCGCCAGGCACAGATAGCCCGCAGGCCACGTCCACCATTTGGATGGTTGATGGGGGTCGCTTTTGGGGTCCTTTGAGGGGTAAAGGGGGCGGGAAGGAAATGGGCATCTTTCGACTTCATCTTTCTTTCCACCATGTCCAAGAGGTTATTTTAGATTTATTGGGAGATCATCGACAACCTTTTTTTAGTGGATCGCTGACGACACGGCTCTGAAGATGGGACGGCCCCGCAATCTTTGGACGGATTCGGCAAGTGAGGGGCAATATTTCGAGAGTGCTT
Organism: Colletotrichum salicis; assembly: GCA_001563125.1. Classification (NCBI taxonomy): domain Eukaryota; kingdom Fungi; phylum Ascomycota; class Sordariomycetes; order Glomerellales; family Glomerellaceae; genus Colletotrichum; species Colletotrichum salicis. The sequence continues at coordinate 18,513 of JFFI01002683.1, forward strand.
TCCATCAGTCTAAGATTAGTGATTCATGCGTACGGAGTACCTACACCACAGCCCTCGTTCGGAGTAGGTACGGAGTACTGCCACTGACTGCTAAGCACGCGGTTCGCTTATCTAATCCTCGTCCAATGGGCGGGGTCGAGCCGGGGGCAAATGGCCAAAAATATTGATTCTCTCATGCCAGGTCATTTCTTTCCCATCCACAGCAACGTCCATCGCCAACCAGTCCGCAATCCACTCCAACCCGTTGACAGGGAAGACCGAAAAAAAAAAACCTTCGTATTGCGAATCTGCAAGATAGACGCCATTGACCAACATCATCTCACCGTCCCATTCCGCCGCTACCGAATAAGCAGGGGCGCCGAGGCAGAGGCAAAAAGGAACCTCACTTTTTGACAAGGCTATCTCCTTTCCCACCCCACACACAGCTGCTTCCCTGCTCGTATCTCGAGATACTTTGGTGGTATTCGGAAATCTCGTCGAGAAAGCGAGAGAGAAGGAGAGAAAAAGAATCGAGATCGAAGAAGGAGAACTAGGTTGGGGGCCACACTGTTTGCAACTTTGCCGGGGCAGCAACTAAATCAAACTAGCGACTTTGGACTTCATCCTGGACAAGCGACAAGCACGGATATCTTTGACACCATGGACAAAGATCTTGACAATGCGAATCCGACCATTCTGAGCGCGGCCCAGATGCCGACGCGTCAGAGCAAGCGTGAAGCACCCAAGACGGGCCCATTTCACAAGTTTGACGATGTCATCTTCACTAAACCCTGGTACCTCTCGGCACCCTTCTGTGATGATGATTCACTATGGTCTGAGCCGGAGGCCGACCATTCTCACTTGGCGGAAGAACCCATTGATGAACAAGAAATCTACGGTGAGTACCCCCTTCTTTCATATTGCTCCCCCTATTCTTCCATACTGTGGTTCACATCATCAAGAATTGGGAGTTTCGTATTATGAGCTCCATCCCAGCCTGGCCCTGTCTCTCGAGTGTCTCAAGCACGGTCCTGCGTGGTCAGGCAAGCGCCACTTGATGCAGACCACCCACTCATCAGACTATGTACTTCAGCAAGTTCATGTCGCAGTTGCGCGTCGTCTTTGCTACTTGATGAGTGGTGCCCAGTGATGCTTATCCTCATTGCATTGGCTTCAGACTCCACGCTTGGAATGCCATCCTGTCCGGGCGAACTCCTACTACGCGTTCCCCTGCCATACCGAAACCCTGGAGAGGATCACGCGACTGACGTTTCATAGACTTGATATCGACCATCTCAGATCCAGAGCACCCCCTCTCCCTGGGACAACTTGCTGTTGTCAACTTGCCTGATATTCACATCAGCCCTCCTCCCTACCTGGCCATGGACCCCAACAAGTTGGTTCAGGTCTTGGTCGAGTTGACGCCAACTGTTTCTCACTGTTCTCTCGCCACCGTGCTTGGGCTGGGTGTTCGCGTGCGCCTTGAGAAGGCGCTTCCTCCCAACTGGCGCGTGGATGTCAGGGTCAAGGAGAACGCGCATGCTCAAGACGATCAAGTGAACAAGCAGCTCAGTGACAAGGAGCGAGTTGCTGCCGCACTAGAGAACGATACCCTGAAGGGGGTCCTCGACAAGATGCTCGAAACCTGCGTCTGAGCAGCGAATCAAATCTCGGATACAGAGGCCGGGCTAATGTCCGTTTGATGCGAATCTTGACATCTGTCATGTTATGAAGCGTGACGCCCAATAGGGCAATACCTCGGGATAAAGTAGTCCGCCCACCGGCTCGCGCAACTGATCCATCCGATGGAGCACAAGTCATGGACGGCAGCCCTTAAAATAGACAATCGACATTCTGCACCGTTTTTTACCAAGCCATTTGCCACCTTGGCTGGAGAATTTATCTATTATTTGCCATGGAAAGCCAATATGTCACCCCGGCATTTTGGGAGCTTCTCTCGAGGGAAATTGATCGATAGGTACATAGTGGGAAACGATCTCCATTTCCGCCTAAGCGCGGATATTGTAGCCGGTCAAAGAAACGTTACCTCGCACCCTGCACCCAAGGGCCCTTGGGAAAGTCGGAAACAGGGTCCCAGCGGGATCGGCTGGCGGTTCAGGACTCTTTCAACCCGCGGCAAGACTCCGAGGTAGGGCTGTGCGGGCGGCGGAATTGTTCACACATATTGGCATAGCTTGGCCTGTGTGTGTGTGTGTGTGTGTGTGTGTGTTGGTTCGTATGTGGCAGCTGGTTCTATTTTTTTTTCTTCGTCTGACTTTCAAGCGCAGGCAAATGCCAGCACGTTCTGACGATTCGGATTATCCGAACATCTCGTTTACATGGTACTAGCTGGTAGCAAAGGACCAAACACAATGAGCGAATGGATCAACCAGTTCCTCTTCCTCTCACTTACTACCTTGATTGCCAGGGATGTGTGCTCTCTTTTTCCTTTCGAGTCGCTTCGTCACCCCCAATCGAACCCCGTTCAACGTTGAGCGTGGATGCAACGCTATATCGAAGGACCTATATACCTAGACCGTTGATAAACACACGCGAGGTATCCGTACGGATAGCCGATCAAGATACCGAGCACATCCTTGACGCCGCTTACCGCGACATCCGACGTGCTTACCAATCCTAAAGGGTTCAGGACCGCCACCGACAAGGGAAAAGTTCAGCAGAACTCTACGATGCCAGAAGTCTGTCTAGGTACTCCGTATCGCCTACCGGTACCTACCACTGGTATGATTGATTAAAGATCAGGGACCATCGCATGGATGGTTCTGACGTATGAAGATCTGCAAATATTGGTTTGTGGCTTTTTGTGAGCCTCAGGCCAAGAAAGAAATTGCTACTAGAGGCTTTTGATTGGGAAGAAAATAATGATAATGAGAACCCCATATCTGCTGTGTAAACCAAAAAAAATTTTCTTCCCATATGCCTCCCCTGAGCGGCGAGTGGACAAGAAACTTGCCATGGCGTTACATTGTGACGCCCGACTTGACAGCATCTGAACGTCCACCCCTTGGCCCCCTCCCCCAACGAAAAGGATAATGATAAGCGACCTTGGAATAATTCAAAAGTTAGCCGGCACTGGGTAAGACGGAACGCGGGTGGCTTGTTGAAGCTATGAGAACCCAGCCCAAGTTTTCCGCGTACCGATCCCGCGGGCATGTAGTTTCGAGGGGAATACCCAAAAAGTTGATTTTGGTCCTCGAATTTTCTCACTTCGCGCGAAACTTTAAAGATGAGCAGAACATGAGCAAGCTGCTTACTGCGCAGCTTGAGCCCTTGCTTTCCTCATCCTGCCACCTGAACTCTACCTATCCCTCTAGATGGAATAGATTGATATTTCTGTGGGAGGTGGTGCCACGGGAGGGGAGAGCGAATGACAGGACCAGGTAAACGGAATCGAATCCCGCCTCGGCGGCGACGGCATGGCATGGGACCTAGGTTCGGTTCGGTGTCTCGGTCAGACAAGACACCATACAGTTCAATTTATCCGGTGCCGGCGCCGCGGGAGCTAGGAGGGGGGTTAGGTCAAGGGGTTGTTGCGTTCATTGGTGTGTCAACGGTGTATTAGTGTAGAAGCTGTAGATGCGGCCCAGAAAGACAACCCGCGTTTTTTTTTTAAATTCGCATAGGTAGGTAGGTAGGTAGGTATTCGCATCCCCCTCCCCGCCGTCCAGATCTGCCCGAGCCTTCCGTGGCCCAAGCTCTTTGGATACTGTCTTGCTTGCTTTGCCCGTTCCTTTTCTTTCCATGTCTCGACCGTACGGAATCACGGATACACACGTGTTGTGGTGACACGATCTTCGCGCAAGTGTTTCCCCCGTCTGGTACCACATGTCCATGTCTCTCGTTTTCGTTGTCAATGTCGTGCGATGATGCCATTGACGACTTTTGGTCTCGGCGAACCTTGTGGACTTTCATCAACCTTCCTCTTGGCGCTTGTTTTCATAAAGCGTTTGTGTGTTACACTGCATTAGGTGACGACCAAGTAGTCGATATCTTATAATTACCAGAATGGCAGGAGAGTTGTGGTTCTGTTGAAAGATGCGTGTAAGTCTGGAGAAGTCTGATGTCACGCGTCGCACTATGACGAATATTTCAATGAGTTTGAGAGTATCGAGACGGAAGGTCGCAATGGGGGGGGCAGCGCGGGATATCTTGCACATGTCACTCGCTTGAAGCCTCAAAAAAATTTTTCCTTCTTGGTCCCTTTGGGAGCGCCTTCTGTTCACTCTTCTTTTTGCATGACTTTATCTCGTGATTGTGACAGCGTGAAGCACTGTGACGCAACTTCCCGACACACTTGACAAGCGTCGAAGAAGAAGAAGAAGAAGAAGAAGAAGAAG
>JFFI01002684.1:948-15812 GCA_001563125.1 Colletotrichum salicis
CCTAACTGGCCGTAACACTATTTTAATATTTCCTATATTATTATAGAGGAACGAGAGCTAAATGGAATACATAATACTTACCAATATAAGTATAAAATTCAATTTGGTGGAACTGTAATCGACCCTTGTGAGCATTGGTATTGGAATGGAGCTTCGAGGCGGAAGTGTATCTTACCCACAAGAATCGTTCCTACATGTACTACTGGAGCGTGGATTGGTGCTACCAATAAAGGTCTGATAGTTAGGACTGGGCGATCAGGACCTTACTATTGTTGAAGAAACTCCTTTTCATATTCAAACGTGCCCATTGCGGCCAGAAACTTTTCGACACCTTCGAAAACCAAGGTCTGAGCGCTCACGTTCGCAAACTGCGTGAATCCATTGGCATCAAATTGTCCGTTGACGGGCACACTTACGGCCAGTATATTTTTTCGCCTCCACAAGCAGTCGTAGCATGCCCCCGACCTCGGGAAGTAGGCCAAGACTACTTCGGTGCCCAGCAAGACCATCCGGGACAGCTCCAAGAGACGCACTACTTTCACATTTGGGCCCGGTGATTCGCATCATCCGCTTCATTGTTTTACGCATCTCGGTTTTAGTGATTTGCGTACATATGAAGAGTGACCACAGATTTGTAAGTGAAGGAGCGCGGTTGGAAGTTCGTTCAGGCAAGATCTCAATCGCTACCAGCTCTGTCTTGACATTGCTTCATGCTATTGTGATGTATTTTTGGGAGCAAAATAAGTACTGGCAGCTGGCATTTCCATATGTACTCAGGTGGCGGGGAGACGCGGGAGGAGCAGACCAGATTCCTCATTCCTCCGTTTACCCATGCCGCCGGACGATTCTCACAGGATATCCCCCCAATCAGCGTGCAGACCGCACAAAAGTAAAAGTGTCCTCTTCTTACCAATCAAGTCATTGTGGCCCTATGGCACCTACATGATCAAACTTTCATCCCTAATGAAAGATTCCTAAGTTTGCTGTACCTTTGTGCCCCGAGTTTACAACACATTTTGGCAATGATCCTAAATACCAATCGATCCACCAAATGCCAGTGACGAAATACCGGGATTATCAAACATGGCCACACCAAGGATTGCCAACGCCGCGTGCCTTATAGGCCTGCTGTTGGCTTCTTCATGGCTAATCAGGACACACGCGAAACCTCCACCATCTGATACTCTGTGGCAAGTATCACCGCCACTGGACTACAACGACAAACTTTATGCGGGATGGAAGCAGATTTCGGTTGAAGCAGAGATTCAAATCTACAACGGAGTGGCCGAGAATCGTACATACGCGCACCATCCAGAGCTCTTTGCCATCGGTTCCGATGTTCTCCTCATTTACTCCTCCGCTCCAGTCGATGAGGATAGTATGGGCCAAGAAATATGGATCTCAACCTCCAGCGACAATGGATTAACGTGGAGCTCTGGGAGAAGCCTGATGCCGGCTGCTCTACTACCAAACCAGACAGAAACGTATAACTGGACGTATTGGTGCGACCGCGGCATCGCTCAGCGTGCGTGGCAGGCCTTGACCTTCGTACACCTCGAGGGTGAACTTTACGCCGTCGGCCAATCAGGTAGTAGGTGGTGTCCAGGTCGATGGGCATCTGCAGGTCGAATTGCACGCAGACTTTCTCTCAGCGGAGAACCGCTTGCGGATCCCTGTTGGCTGGAAAAGAATGAGTTCACAAAATCGGAATTGTATGCGGAAACCGTTTACGGCACTGAGTTTGGCATGGAATACTGCGCCAGAGCCTGCGAAATCAACGCAGTTTTGAGAAAGCCGCATGAGGCACCGGCTTGGTCACCATGGCTCTATAACAACGGTTTATATGCCGCCGACGGATTGCATCAAATGGAAGAACAAACCTTTGCCGTTTGGCACAATGACACTGATTCATCTACGGGGGGGTACTGGCAGCGGCATTGGCGCGATATCACTTCAGAGGCAAATAACACCCACTCAGTTTGGGTTGAGTACAACGCAGATTCAAAGGGGAACGGCTGGTATCCCAAAATCATGGAGTCGCACGGCAATGCGATTCACCAAACAAACATACCGGATGCAAAGACAAAACAATTTCTGGGGAAGCTCGACGATACCAGCGACAGATTTCTACTGTCGAATCCAAGATACAACGCCGCAGATCCTCAGCGGCAGCCACTGACCTTGGCAGTATCTCGTGGAGCGGATCAGACTTACAAGTCGATTGGTGTATTGAGAACGAATGCGACGAAGGAGATTGTTCCGGATACGCGTGATGGAATCAAAAATCGGGCGTTTGGCTTCAGCTATCCTAGTGCAGTTCAGGTTGGAAGGAAATTGCTGATTGCATACAGCGAGAATAAGGAGAACATTTGGGTTAGTGTCATTGACATATCTGCACTTCCAAAGGAGGCCAAGAAGCCAGACTCATAAGCTGTATCTGACTATTAATCTCAATATCAATGCCTCCGCTCAGTACTTAACCAGATTGAGTTGGTAGCAAGTAGCCAGCGAAAAGTTTATATAATCCAGCCCACATCAATGAGACTATACTACCTAGTTCCAGTGAACTAAAGGGAACCTACCTAGACATTCCTCCGCCACCATTTGATAAGAATCATACCAGTTTATCTTGACATGACGTCTGTATGAGATGTAGTGGACTAAACTATGACGTTAATGACTAGAGGTGTACGGACACTTACGGCGTGAGCTTGACCTGCAGTCGTACAGTTGCATTGCCTCATTGATTGCCTCGTTGATCCAGATGAGCAGTGTGTACTGCCCACACAAGAATAAGCCGGTATTCTCAGCCAAAAAGGGATCCATGCCACTATATTCATGGGTCTAGATGACTCTCAATTGTTGACGGAAATTGCAAGCAGGCACGACTACGTTATCCACACACCGACCGGCTTCCATACAGGATCCGCTGTAGCCATCTTGGAAGGCTTAGCGGAACGGAAGAGGCAGACGGGAAGGGATGTTCACTTCATCCATGTAAGTTCTCGCATTATTCTGACTCCTGTTGCAATATCTTTAACATAACCATGGATGAGCCAGACATCAGGAACCTCTAACCTTGCAGAAAGAACAATCACACGGCGGTCAGGTGACATTCATGAATGGTCAGATAAGGAGTAGGTGTACGAACACGAGGAAAAGAAGGAATTACTGGAGGCTTACGGCCAGCGAACAACGGGTATTGCTGTTGTTAGGACTGCAGAGAAGAACGGAGTCAAGCATACATTACGATACCTCCAACAGTCTACGGGCGGGGCACCGGTCTCTTTAATCAAGGATCAATGCAAATCCCAAGCATAATTCGTGGCGCGATGAAGACTGGCGTCCCAGAATACGTAGGCGAGGGCACAGCTTGTCTTGGGCATGTCCATGTTACGGATCTTGCACTACTTTACGAACTTGTGCTGAGCAAGGTCCTCTCTGGAGAGAACATCCCTTCGAGTAGGAGAGGTATTTACTTCTCCAATACTGGCAGTCACAATTGGAGAGACCTTGCAACCTTAGTTGGTAAGGCAGGTGCTTCAATTGGTGCATTGGACTCAATAGAGCCTCGGTCGGTGAGCTTGGAAGAAGCTGGATCGAGATGCTTGAATGGGACACCCCAGATTGCGGAGATGAATTATGCCGCACAGTAAGTCATTCCAAGTGTACCGACCAAACATTTAGTTGTAGGGAAAGCATGGAGACTAATTTCTTCAGCTCTTCTACAAAGCCTGTTTTGGCACCGGAGCTCGGTTGGAAGCCCCTGAAGACAGAGGCCGATTGGAAAGGCTCGTTTGTAGAGGCGTTTCGAATGGTTCTTGATGAACAGGTCCAGTAGTCATTGAACGTGTTTTTGACTCCTATTCACTCTACTTTCTAGGTCTATCAAAGCCCTGGTGGTATTGCTTATTCATATCACATTCTACAGGGTACTTGTCCTCTCCCGACCTACTGTTGGTCTGATACCAATACATGGACGGATGCAATGGATATACAATCTATGTTGAGGCGATGACACTATGTTATCTACAGACAAGGTCTAGTAGACATACAAGTTCATGGCATTCGGGTTGGATGTCAAGGTTTTCCTATTCTGCCTCTGCAGCGTAATCCTCATGATCCAGGCGCAAACAACAACACCGAGAGAAAAGCCGATACTAGCAAGCATTGCAGTTAAGTACCTTGGCTCATCTGAGTCTGGCCATAAGTACGGAGTGTAGACGCTAGCAAGGTTCCCAAACGTGTTGGCCATGGCGATTGCAACGGCCTTCTTCTCATCCGTCTGGCCTAAAGTTGCTGAGGTCCATCCGAGAATAATGTTATTCACCTAAAATTGCGTCAGCACAAAGTATATCCGGTGAGAAGAAAATCGCTTTTCAGTTGAACTAACCCCATATGTTGCTCCAACGAAGATCATGATACCAACATATCTGACGGAGGTGTTGAGTGTAGCCACAGCCATGACGAAGCCCACACAAGCAATAAGCTTGCTCACTGTTGTGTGCCATGTCCGTTCATTAAAACGACCTGAGGAGTGTGAGACAACAATGCTCATGATGCCAGCCAGGATGTACGGCGGGCACGTAAGAACTAATGTGATTGTGGTGTTGTAGTTGAGGGTTTCGACAACACTCTGCCTCCAGTCAGCTTATGGTACTCTGAAAGATGAGCTATGGCTGCGAGTCTTTACCGGCAAGAAATTCTTGAAACCATTTGCTGAAAGGTGCAAGTTGTCCATAAGACAGAAGAGCCATGTCCTCCAATCGGTACAAGCCTCACGCAATCCTTTCCAGACACTAGTGCCTCCCTCACGGCGATCGGTTGTATCGTCAAATATGCGCTGGTGTGCCATTTGTCGTTGCTCAGGGCTGAGCCAGCGGGTCTGAAGCGGAGCATCGGGGAGGAAGTAGAATGCCGCCAACGCAACGCCAGTAGAGACAGCACCCTGGATAATGAATAGCCTATTACTGTAAGTGTACGACCTCGGTGGGATGAGCTGGATTGTATCATACCATTGCCAACCTGCAAGGTCGTGCTTCCCATCAAGTCCAGCAAATATACCAGCCGCAATCAGACCAGAAAAAGCGCTGGCTAGCATGTTGCCAGTATAAAAGATAGCCATGCGCGTCGCGATCTCCTTACGGGTGTAGAATATGCTGAGCATATAAAGTGCGCCAGGGTAGAACTAGAAACAAGTTAGCCCGTTCATGTCTTATATTACGGCGACAGCAACAACCAAATACTTACAGGAGCCTCTGTGATACCGAGAAAAAATCGGCACACCAACATTGTCTTGTAGTCATGTGCGAGGTACGTAAGCAGACTGATTATCGACCAAATCAACATGAAGCCTATTATGTGATCACCCTTTAGAACTACACGTATCCCGTTGGATGCTTGGCATACATACCCGCCATGTACCAGGAGGGTCGCACTCGGTTCAAGATCATGTTTGAGGGGATCTGGCCACAAAGGTATCTACCGACATTTGATTAGTAGTGCCTAACTAGGTATTACAGGGAGATACAGGGCTCACCCAACAAACAGAATGGAAACACAAGTATTGTATTCAGTTCCCTTCAGCTTGAGGTCTCTGGAGAGCGAGTTAAGCTTGCCGTTAATCATTGCGTTTCGGTCGAGGAAATTGAGGAAGTACATGATCCAGAGAATAGGCTTTGTTCTGGTAAGTAAGGGAAAGATTTGCAAACGGTCAACTGAAGCTCGTACCAGAATGTAGAAGTCAATCTTCTTCACGAGGGCTATCTCCTTGGGGTCGGTCTTGGTATGCGCCCCAAACTCGTCAACCTTGCCAATTTTGGAAATAGGCTTCTCGGCGCCTCCATTGGAACCACCTGTTAAGACACGCTCCATTTGGCTGACATCTGCTTTGCCCTCTTCGGACTTCCTTGGCTCAGCCATTGTGAATTGATGACTAGGAAAGACGCTGGCTTTTGAACCTTCCGTGCGCTGTCTCGACACCTGTCAGATCGTGGGCTGATGCTGCTTTTGAACCGTGAGACTTCGGTATCAGACGTTACCACTCCCAAGCATCCTTTCGCCTGTGCAGAGCCTCTCTATATAAGGTAACAAACGAAATTTAAACCATCACATCTCTCCGTTGGCTCCGCCTGAAGTCGCGATGAGATCTAACCCCCCAGGTGGAGCGTTCCCCGTGGGGGAGATGGGGCGCCGAGCTTTTCCGCTCGTGCGGGGTTCGGGGAAATGGTGTACGGATCGGACCCAGCACTAGTACCGACATGGTAGCAACCTGGACAGTGGACGTGTGTTAACGGAGTCGAGGGTGTGACGGAAAACCACTTCTCAAACATACTGTCTTCGTTTGTGAGGTGGTTGAGTAGCTTTTCCGTGTCCCTCGGTAGGACAACCTGATGAGGCTCACGCACGGAAAAGTGACTCTTACGAGGAAGGTATTTGGAGCGCGTCAGCCCAAGAACCCTTCACTTCCTCACAATAACTCTGCTTTACAATTAAATACGTGCTGATCCTCTCCAATTTGATGGCAATAAAGCCGACAGTTCCGTGTAGATATACCATTTGCCATTTGCCTCCCCTCTTTCCCATCATCTGGCCTCGGCCTCAACTTGCCATCACTAGATACGTACAGTAAGCACGGGGGATTCTTGCGAATTATTACAAACTAGCAAAGCACTGATGGCTGATTAGAAGGTCAGAACCGAGCGAACTCGGATAAGCTAGTGCCCCGTTCGCCTTGCTATGAATCTATCCGTATCTACCCCAGATGCTGCTAAAGCCTGCTAATGGAAGGAATGAATGCATAGCTTCTACGCTTCCGTGCCTCTAATCAACCTTAACAAGACCCAGTTAGGCGGAGTTCCTAGAATACCTACTTTATTAAGGCAACTTCGGATCCCTCGATCTTATTGCTTTTCCGTGAGATAGTCAACCACGGCGGGACTCCATGCCCATTGCACAGTTCCACCGTGGTGGGCGAATGAGTGTCCTTACATACTGAGACTTCTGGACTTCACCGAACTTGATAGCTTTTTTGATGCTTATCAAGATGTTATGGCGTGGAGGAGAACTTGCGATTTAAAGCCCCGTTAGCGGGACATGATTGTCCCGGGCCCAATAAGCTTCCTTCATGTCCGCATTTTGTGGCTCAAAGTCTTTTGTAGTAATTACCTGAGCAGACCATTATGAGACCCAACCCCTAATATCAATAGCGTCAAAGCTAAGTTTTCGCTCTCAATTGAAGCAGAAGTGCCAGATTCAGCGATGCACCCCAAGTACCAAGTAGCGCCAAATTCTGCGCAGCTTGCATGAGAGCTAAGTGGCTTCTGTCGCTGTTTATTTCTGTCGGATCTGCTGTAGAGAGCCCGAAATCAAGTATTCCTGTGAGCTCCGACACGCCCTGTCCGTGGTACGAGGAAGCTATCTCTTGGAGATGCTCACGAAGGTGCGACTTTAACGTTTCTGGGATGCTTTTTAGAAACGCCCATTGCAAGACGTGATTTAGGAAGACTCCAAAGATACTATAAGGTGTGGCAGACTGTAGTGTCGGGCTGCTCATGATAGATGCAGTTTCCATGACCGATTTGGCGAAGGTGTCTAGGGACTCATATGGCGGCTCTCGATGTGAGCCAACACAACCGGTGTACCCGTTTGTGAAATAGATTCGAAGCCGGCTCAGGCTTTCATCAACAGCACTTGCTCCGCCTTTTCCGAGAGCATCTTGCAAATCAGCAACGCACGTATGCAGTTGAATGTTCACTAGGCCACGGAGTATGTGAGATGCTTTCTGGAAGTACAGCACTGGACTTTGCGTCCCATCCGGGATCACGTTGTCACTGTGCTTGGTGCCATAGTAGCACTCCCATGATTCCAAAGATGCTGAGATGAACGCGTCAGCTTTGGCAGAGAGAACTAAAAGTTAATATGACTTACCGATGATATTGTCTCGTATCCGGAGACCTTCTCGATGGCAATTACGGCCCATATCTTGGAGCATAGCAAGGTCACTGCCGACCTGTACTGACCAATTGTGTGACCAGTCCAGTGCCTGACTAGCTAAAGAGCTTAGAACCAGAAATTGTGTCCACGGACTGATGTTATCAGTAATAGTGGAGACTGATCGTGTCAAATTGGTGGAATGAGGTATTCTTATGTCTGTCAGAGCCTTGCAAAGAATGCCAAACTCTGGTGCCGATGGACTCCCCAAGGATTTGACTTGAGCTTCCCAGGCTAGAGCATTCGCTATACACCAGGAGGCGTCATCACTCGGGCACTCCCACCTAGCGACCTCTGCAAGAGACATCATACTCCGGATGTTCAAAATGGCGGGGAACTGTGAGTCAATCATGAATACATACCAACGTAAACGGCGCATGAACTCAGATGTTGCCCACGCTCTCCAACGATCTTCAACACGACTGCCTGCGGCATCTGCAACTTTTGTTTTCGGTTGGAACAGACGTCTGACGTATGTCACCAAACTTCCTCGGAATGCTTCGGCAGTCTCAAATGCCCCTTTGTTTCCGCACCATAGCCCAGTATACACTAGGAGAGAAGATGCATAGATAATTTCAGGATGTCTGGTCAAGCTTTTGTCGGCTTCGATCAGTGCTTGAAGATTCTGACAAGCTCTATCGAGCATTAGTATGGAAAAGCGCCTTGTGTGCCGGATACGGCTGTATGTGGCGCCGATAATGATCATAGCGGAGAGTAAAGGTGACGGTAAACAATCAACCGTAAGTGTTGGTAAGTGTAGTACAGGACTTTGTTCATAGAAAAGCTCAAAAAATAGCCCCAAAAACACATTCGCAACTTCCAAGGACGGCAGGATGAGATCCTCCGAGCCGGGGGTCTCAAGCTTTAGGAATTCTTGAACGCGAGTCCATGTTGGTTCTAGTATGTCGAATCGAGGATTATGTAGAATCATAAGAGGGTGTGATTCGTCAATAGAAATAGAATGTGTCTGGCAAAGACTTTTCGACGACGGGTTCCACGCAAACGCTACGCCGTCTTCTCTAGAGGGCACGTTCGGAGGAGAAGAGGCTCTCGGTATACTCTCTGGCCCATCCGATATCTCGGCTGGAACTAAAGGTGCGAGTTGGTCGTCGTTTGGAGCCATTTGCGGTGCATTGCTGCGGGGCATAGTTGGATATTGACCCAGCCAGTTCCAGTGAGCAGATAATGAGATCAAATCGTTTTGGAGTATGAAAGGATCACTCATATGTGATGTCCCTCTTACCGCGTCGTAGAAATCCGGCGTGAACCACAGGCTTGAGTCAACCCACAGACTATCTTGCCATGGTTGAACAAAATATGAGAAGTCTGCATTCGCCCCAAGCTCACTGGCTGTTACCATTGTATCTTGTGACCTAGAGAACGCGACGCCAGATGGTAAAAGAACCGAAGACGCGGCATAACTCGTATTGCTGCGCGTGACATTCATGGCGCGGCCAACATCAGAGTACTGCAGTTGCAAGTCGCCAACAAGTGGCGGGTTTGCAGCTTCCGTTTCTCTGCCTTTATCTCGCGACAGGGACGAAAGCGGATTGGGGTCCTCCATGATGAAGGAGTAATCCACCTTTCTTGGTGATGAGATCTTATGCTCGCCACGTGATGCATTTTCCTGATTAAGCTTCTGATGAAGTCGTTGGTGTTTCTTGAGAAGATCGCTCCGTGAAAACCTCTTTTGACAAATGATACAATGGTGAGGTAGGTTGCCCTGGTCTATGCAGCACAGCAGTCAGGACCCAAGCGTTACTAGCTCCTTCATACTCGTTCTTGAATGACCTACGCGTCTTTTGATGACGTTTCAAATTCTCTATGCGAGTGAAAGATCGACGACAGACCCCACAAGTGTGGCTAGTCTGTTCAACCTCATTTGGTGAACCCATCGACTTTATTGGGCAATCTGGGGAAGCTCATGCGCCCCAGATATCTATGGAGTTGCCGAGTCGTGTGAGCGATTTCGCGGGTGGACGGAGACGTGAAGCAAACTGGCGTTGAGGTGGACGTGGCGCCCGTTTTATGGGCTTCGTCCACCTTCCCCCCCACACATCTGGGTGGACGCTGATCCGAAACAAGGCTAGTGTTAAACACGTTCGGATTTCCCGATGCGGGTCTGACTTAGATGCACATTCACGCTTATTAGGCATGCCATTCAAAACCTGGGTAATTGCACGTCAGTTGTCTTCAAAGCCAAATCTTCTGCAAATTCAACGATTTTGATTCATTGCATTGTGTATCTATTGGGATTCGAATGGATTCCTCAAATGTGGCCCTGCTGGAGCCATCGCGGCTCGTTTCAATTTCGAATGGTGCTCGCCGCGACGCTGAATCAGGGGTCGTCACCCTTACAAATGGCGAACTGTCTGAATCTTCGAAACAGGCATCAATAACTTTTGATTACGGTCGATGCGTTGGCGGACTTCCTTCATTCATGGTTGATCGTGCGAGCGGCGAGGGCCCTATCAAAGTGAGAATCCTTTACAGCGAAACCATTGAAGGAATCGAGTGCGAAACAGGTATGGATATTCTCCTTCAAAAGTAAAAGTGCCCAACTAAAACAATCTCGAAGGCGATGGCCCCTACTTTTTCTTCTCCAATGCTATGGACTGTTATCGCAATGTTGTTATGACTATAACGCCCTCGGAATCGCAGCAAACTATCAACCCAAGACTCGCACAACGATCCCAGAGGTACTTGAAAGTTATTCTCATCACTTCCAATGCCACTCTTGTCATCAACAAACTCGGTTTCGAGGCAATCAGGCCAATAATAAGACCCAAGGCTTCTTTCAGCTGTTCAAACGAAGCTCTCAACCGCATCTGGAATGACGGTGTCAACACGCTAGAAATGTGCACCGTGGTCAAAGGGGAGACGGCCCCAGCGTGGGACATCACCGATCAAGGGACCAGGGTTCTTGGTCAGCATTGGGCTCCTTGCCGCCAAGGCACGCGATGGAGCGACAAGGAAGTCTCGTTCCAAGTTCTAGTTGAAAATCTTGGGGCCAGTTGGGGCGTCCACATGGTTGCTAACGGAGTCATCTTCTGCCTGGACGTTATCCAAGAAGAGCTTCGTGCATTCGAGGGGTTGTCACATGTATCGGCCGTCTTTCCGGTCAAGTCCTTTGGCAGCTGGTCTACTCACGGAATTGTAGAGCAAGGCGACTGGATCAAGGTTTCTACCATTACGAGCGGTAACCGAATCACCGTCATCATCAACGAGAAAGAAGTTGCAACAATCACAGACGTACAGATCCGACCCATTCTTGGAGGTTCGGGAATCAACACTGGCTCTGTAGCTTTCGGAGGTCCTGAGGGTTGGCTTGCTCTCTATCGCAACTTGAATGTCAGAGACGCGAACGGAGATTGTCTTTACGAGAATGACTTGTTATCCGGCAACAAAGAGAGGACACTGGCAGACTTCCAAGTTGGGACCAATGCTGTGTCTTGCATGGTAGATGGCGCGAAGAGAGACCGAGCAACATTTGGAGGAGATCTCTTCGTTTCAGGTCGAGGCGTTGCATATTCTGGTATGGATTACGGGGCTGTTGCAGGAAGCATCGAGCTTCTTGCTAGCCATCAGACAGGGGCAGGATACCTTGGAAATCTGTGTCCTATCCAGGCCCCTATCCACGAAGGGAGCGAGCCTCCCCCGACTTACGCATTCTACTCTATGACTTACGCCTTCTTGTTGGTAGTCGCCATCAAGGACTACTGGTTGAATTCTGGAGACCAAGAAGCTCTTCGTCGTTATCTTCCGGTGGCGGAAAAGTTGCTCAAGTACGCCGAATCCCAGGAGAAGCCATCGGGATTGATCGAAGTTTCACCTGATATGTCAAGTAAGATGAAGGCCCGTCTCTCAGTTGCATATTATATTGGCTAATATTACATAGTGCACTGGTATCCGCTTGGAGGACCTGTTTTTGGAGCTTCTGGCACAACAAACTTGGCATATTACGATGCATTGAACGCTGTGAAGGCCATGACCACCGACGACGATCGAAAATCCCGAATGTCTGAAAAGCTTGAGACTCTGAAGAAGAGTATTATAACCAACCTATGGAATTCTGAAAAGGGTTGCATCCGCATGGGGTCCGCCTTGCCGGAGGAAGGAATCTGTCAGGACACGAATGGCTATGCCATTGCACTTGATGTTGCTGAAAACTGCGACCATTGTGCATCTCACCTCTCTGGACCTCCAGGCTGGATGCCTGTAGCTTTCACCGGGCTCCAACATTGGGACCGTACAGGGGTTGTAAGTCCCTACGCAACAGGATTTGCCGTGGAGGCGCTATTTTCACGTCAAAGGGGTCGTGAAGCAACTCAACTGATCGAAAATGTGTGGGGTCCAATGGCGGACACGTCAAGTCCAAACTACTCGGGAGGGCACTGGGAAGCGATGACAGCCGAAGGCAAACCTTTTGGGCATGACACCTCACTGATGCATGCCTGGTCCTGTTGGCCAGTGTTTCTTCTGCCGCAGTATGTAGTTGGCGTGAAGCCGCTGCAACCGGGTTGGAGCAAAGTACAGCTTGCACCAGTGTTGTCGGGTATCAAGTCTGCTCACTATCATACCAAACTTTCGCAAGGCATATTTAAGGTTGAGGTCAGCGTCGATGAGACTGCTGGAGTGATACTCATCCAGGCAACTCTTCCTGTCGGAACAACGGCAGAAATTGTGGCCCCTGCAGGATACTCAAATGAGGGTGCTAAGGGCCTTAAAGGCCCCGTTGACAGAGCAAATGTCACCCTTCGTCGCGTATGAGGTCTTTGCGAGATGAACAAAGTTGAAGGAGCATATAATATATTTGAGCCGATAATAAATCTCGCTGTGTCTTTCATTTCTGGAACCGCGTTGTCCTCCCGCTGTTAGCTAGATGTGGAAATGATGACTACCTACTTAAGCACGATTTCTCTCTGTTGTAAGCTACGGAAAGACTCCTTAAATACATGTACCTTTCCAACGCCGACTCTCTCCCATCTCTTGTCTTCGATGACCACCCTGCTGCTCCATGGAAGTGAATCTGTCTAGTTCGACTCAGTGAACTTGGTCTCAGGTTGCCTCAATATACCCGTCATAGCCTCACTGTTACAAAACCAGGATTCCAACTCCATCTGGTGTCCCATTCGCATTAAGGAACGATTCCCGATAACTCCAAGGCTTGTTCCATCTAGAGTTGTTGCGTCACACTGTTGACTGTCCACAACCGCATTGCCTCTAAGAGCATTTGAAGCGCCTTCTTGGAACTGCTGGCCACGGCGCTCATCCCAGTTTAAAGGAGGCGCCAGAGCGACAAGTACCCAGTCGATTTCAGGATCGATCTGTGGCTGGGTCTCGTATGATGGAAGAGAGCGAAATCCAACGTAGCGCAATGCAATACCATGAAGAGCATTGAACAGGTGATGTACTCGAGTAGCAGCACTTGAGACACAAGCAGCATCTTTTATAGACGCGACGAATTCACCAAGGCGACCAAGGTCTGGCAGATCGAGGGTTTCGATAACATGGCAAAAAATCACGACAAATGGCACAAACGGCGCATATAAAAGAGTCCTACGCTAATCAGCATTCACGCTTGTAAACGCACGATTAGCAATACTTACCATTGGAAGTATGCTGGGAAGTATGCATCCCCGCTCCTTTTCATGACAGCTATGCAGTCCTTATGCTTTTCAATGGTCGCTCGCGCAGCGTTGACGCATTCAAAATTGAATGTCATGGAAGATCCAAGATCTTGAGGCGCAGCTCGATGGACTAATGTGAGGAGTGAAAGGCGCAACGTCTCATCCGATGTTGCGTAAAAGTCCATCAAGTCTTGCCCGGCGTTATCGACTGCGGTTTCAATCCATTTTTTCTGCGGCTTGAATCAGTTCTCCGATCTTGCATCGCGTATCTATTACTTGCTTTTGTTTCCGAGGTCGCTTTTGCCAGGTTTTCTAGGTCAGAGATGAGTCTCTGGATTCGTGATCTCCGTTCTTCGTCTCGTCGCCTGACTGAATCTGGACTGTAGAGCATTTCGTAAATCGTTCCCTGACATCGGGCAGCTTCCACCCACAACACGAAGTAGGCCAACGCCGGCTCTTCATGAGGATCCGCAATTGACGGTCTAGTGACGGTTATTGTCCACTCCGGAAAGGTCGACGCCCGACCTAGGCGCAGCGACAGGCTCTTATCAACGAAGTAGTTGCTCCAGAAGAGAAATCTCTTGAAACGAGCATCTTCCTCTCTCTCGATCTTTGAATAAGATTCTCGGTGATTTGCCAATGTTTGGCATATTTCGGATGCTTTTGAAGACAGAGTCCAGGCCAAAAAAGGCTTCGAGAGCTGGATGGCATGAAAAGCCTGCAACGAAGTGAGCGTCAAAGTCTTTGCCTAGATGTAATCTACACTCACACCAAAAAGCAGAGCAATTATTGCTTTTGGTATAGCAGGCATGTGCAAGGGCAAATTGGAAAGCGCTGTCTCGAGATTGGCACGGCATAAGAGAGCATGCCTTTGACAACGTTCTTTTTCGTCCCCAACGACTATTGTGCTGTAGTCTTTGAAGATCGAGTGAAGGCCGGCGTTAACGATGATGAAATCCATTTCAGAATAGTGTTTGGTGAAGTAGACGTTGAGACAAATCGTTGAGAATTGGTTCATCGGTAGATACTCGTAGATCCAACCTGTTCCGGCGAGGCGTTGGGCTGGCAAACGCGTCGGTAAGAAATTGTATCCGTCAATTTTTACATGAGATAGGGACCAAATCACTTACATTTGGCGACCCGGATCAATGCAACGCTTTCTTGTATCGGAGGCAACTTCCACGTATGGAGGCCAGGGTGTTCGACAGCGCCCCCGCAAGTGCAAGTTAATCAACAGAGTAT
>JFFI01002687.1:0-10967 GCA_001563125.1 Colletotrichum salicis
ACGTGATGGTCTGTTCCACAAACCGTATAGGATCGTCCACCGCTCTCGTCAAAGGGGGGAGCTTTCAAAAGCCAAGAAGTCCCGCAGGTCGAAAGGGGCGCGAGCTGACAGATTCTCGATTCGGCTTTCTAATTCTGTGAGGAGGGACCAGAACAAGGAAATTATGAACCCGTTGAAGCTCAACACCACTTCGGTGTCACTGGCGGTCACGCCAACCGTCGTATCCACCCTCTTTTCACATGTGAGTCTCTCCCCTTATTCCCAGCGCGTAGCTTTCCCCGGATTTGTTGTCACTGAATACGCAATGCAACCCCCCTCGAGGATTTCGATGGCTACTGCAATTCAAGAAGCAATTGACTGATCCTCGACCTCACAGTACCTCAATCGGAAAACCTCAAAGGGAGGGCCCAACTCCCACTTATCCTACGACGAAGGCCTGCACCTCGTCCGAACCTTCCTCGAATTCGCTGCCCAACACACAGTCGAGGAGCTCCAAGCCTTCACAGCCCAATGGGTTCCCCACCCGCAATGGGTCAAAGTAGAAGACGTCGAGATCCCCGAGACCGAGCTCGAGAAATCGGCCGGCCTGGTTGAGGCACAATTGGGCCCCCAAGGCGTACGAGCCGTGGGAGGATGCAAGTGGTGGAAATGGCGGAAGCCGCAGAGCCCGCTGAAGGCCGAATGGATCGAGATGCGCGCAGACTACCACGAGCGCAAGAAGAACGACGGCAAGACGAAGAGGGTGATGCTCTACGTCCACGGCGGCGCCTACTTCTTTGGCAGCGTCGACGAGCACCGCTACCAGATGCAGCGGCACGCCCGCAAGCTGAAGGCGAGGGTCTTCGCGCCGCGGTACCGCCTCGCGCCGCAGTTTCCGTTCCCTTGTGGCTTGCAGGATTGTCTTGCGGCCTACCTCTACCTTCTCACCGTCCAGGACCCGACTACCATCGTGCTGGCGGGCGACTCGGCCGGCGGCGGCATGGTACTCTCGATGCTGTGTATCCTGCGAGACCGGGGTATTCCTTTACCCGCAGGTGCGGTCCTCATCAGCCCCTGGGTCGACCTCACGCACTCGTTCCCCAGCGTCTCGGGGGATAACCAGATGGACTACATCCCGTCGTCCGGCTTCCATCACAAGCCGTCCAGGAGCTGGCCGCCGCCGAATGAGGATGATATGGAGATGATGAGGGAGCAGGCCATCAAGGCGCGGGCGGGCAAGGAGAAGAGTGCCACGAAGCTTAATACGCTCGAGAAGAAGCAGGCTGCGCCGATTGCGCTGGGCGATGGCAACGAGACGGTGGGGGGCACGTCTGACTCTTCTGGAAATGCGGATCCCACAAAGACGGCCTTACAGCTTTCCGTCACTATTGACGGCAAGCTTACCACAGTCAAGGACCAGATCCAGGTAAGTCTCTTTCGTGCTATCTCGCTCTCACGGGATATACTGACGGCTCTGTAGATGTACACAACCAACGCCCTGCTCTCCCATCCCATGGTCAGCCCGGTAATGCAGCCTACCCTGGGTGGCCTTTGCCCGCTACTCATCATGGTAGGCGGCGGCGAGGTGCTTCGCGACGAGCAAATCTACGTGGCGCACAAGTGCGCAAATCCCGCCAAATACCCGCCGCCGGGCCTCGGCGACGCGGGGATGGCGCAGCTGAAGCAGTATAAGCCGACGGACGTGCAGCTCCAGGTCTGGGACGACCTCTGCCATGTGGCGCCGACGCTCAGCTTCACCCGGCCCGCCAAGCACATGTACCGCGCCGTCGCGCAGTTTGGCGCCTGGGCGCTGGCGAGGGCGCAGCAGACGGAGATTGAGTTTCTGGACGACGATGACATTTCCATGATTTCCAGCTCCGCGTCGGATTCTGATAATGAGGGGGGCGACCAGACGGAGAACGCGGGGCCTCCGGAACTGGTCGGGAAGGCGGGCATGCCGTTACCACCCTTCAAGAAGCACATGATCCGGCAAAAGATCAGCACCCGAGGCGTCGTCTCCGATTTAGCCCCTGAATCCGAGCTAGACGGCTGCATCATGAAGTCGGAAGAGGTGGGCGTCGTCAGACCCACGCCCGTGAGGCGGTGGCTTGACACCAAAGCCACCTTTGACAAGAAATTCTCGAGCGCAAAGGCTAAAGTCCACAAGAGCATCATCAAGGACCTGGCGGACGGGTACATGGATTTCGGCGACGGCGAGCAGCCGCCGCCCACGGCACTGGCGGGTCGACGCAAAGCGTCGGACGAGCTGGTGGATAGGAAGAAGACCAAGAGTATCGGATTGGCGCTGTGGTCGCTCTGGGGCTCGAAGCACGACGAGACGACGACGAAGAGGGAGAAGAGGGCCGATTCTGATGCTGCCGCTGCCGCGGGCAGGACGTCGCAGCAGACGCGGGAGTCGCAGACTTCGCCGAGGGGCGGCGAGGGAGCGAGGTCGTTTGAGGATATTGAGCATCAGGATTCTGCGCCGCTTGCTTCGCCTACGGGCAGTAAACGGCGGTTCGTGCGGGATGAGCACCAGACGGAGGAGGAGGAGACGCCGGATCCCTCTCCGGTGGAAGATTCCCAGACGACGGCGGTGGAAGATGCAACGCCGGTAGCGGCTCTCATTGAGAAGAGGAAGGAACAAGAGAAGCATAATGAGCAGGCTGCCGCTGACGGGAACCACCTGAGCCCGGATTTCATCCCCGGCGGCACCGGCATAGCGGGCAAGCGGCCGTTCCTCGACGGCATTGCGCTGCCGTTTAGTCTCGGCAAGAAGGACGCTGAGACGGCGAGTATGGTGACGCTTATGTCGGGCGCTGATAGCCGGCCGGTTAGCCCCATGCCGCAGCTGAACCGGTCTGACACGGACGCGACTGATGGGGTCAATGGGAACGGGGTGTCGGCTTCCGAGGCCAGCACCCAGGTTCCCGCAGCAGGAGAGACTGAGAGTAAGAGGCCGCCGTTGGAGAACTTTGTCACGGCGGCGGAGGATTTGCCCCTTGCCAAGGGGAAGGGGAAGGAGGTTGTTCATGGTGGGGGGGGGGTTGGAGCAGACTGTATGAGACTTTGCTGTGTAGATAAGAACAGGATATAAAAAACTTTCAATCGTAGTTTGTATATAAACCTTCACTCGTCATAGTTTCAAGGCCTTCCCCGTTTTGGGGGGCTTGTTCTCTCACTATTGGGTCTCATTCGCGAACCCTCATACTCCGCATGATCCCCCTGATGTGTTGTCGAATGTATTTTTTTTGTTACATGTTGTTACAGCGTCGAGGGTATACACAGCTCTTGTACACTCTGGTTTTGGTGGAGAGATATGTGTTTCTACCCCCCCCTGTTTTCGTATTCGTCGACCTCTCGTCGTTGATCAGCGGACTCTCGTGTCTCGCTCTCTTACGCCTTCCTTCTCCTTCTTCTAGATCCTCCCACGAAGCTGGACTCCACCCCTTAATCCACACCGTTCACTTGCTTCCAGTTCTCGAGGTAGAGCTTGGGGTCGCGGGGACCTTCTTTCGTAGCGTACGCTCCCCTCAGGGGCCGCACAGCATCGGAGACGAATGGCGTGAGCTATATAAGGTCGCACACGTAACTAAGTCAGCCAAAAAACAGAACCCTACAAGCAATTTCGTCTGCCATATACGGGCCCCATCCCATCGCTCTTATGAAGCAACGGGGGATACGCCATAGGTTTTGCTGTCTGTCCCTTACCTTGAAATCCTTCAAGCCCTCCGGCACGACGTACGTCCGCACCTTGTGCCACTCAATCACGTAGCCACCGTACTTTGTGTGACGACCCATGGCGCCCGTCCGGTTTCCCTTGTAGAAGCCCTTGTTGACGTCCTTGGTCGTCAGCTTCAGGTGCCTGTATTTCAGGACCTGGAGGACGGGTGAGGGTCTCATGTCGGGCGGTTCGGTTTGTCGGTATCGGCTCTTTCCCGAACTCCGGGGGGGAGGATTATTGGTGTGTGTGTGTGTGTGGTCGGGTTGCGCTGGGCTGGGCTGTGTGAGGGTCAATTGACCAGTATCGTGTACGCTTGTTGCTTCGTCGGTTTGCTGTTCGTTGGTTCGCCTTTACCTCGTTTCGTGGGAGGCTCCGGGTTGGTAGTGATGCAATGGATAGCTTGGTACGGTTCTGGGACCCGAAATTTTGGCGATGCGCGATTGCGACGGATTAAGGGTTGGCCCTTTGGCCGATGAAGATCCCTGTCGGTTTCTGGTGCAGCTTTCAAGTGGAGATCAGTTCGTTCCGGGTGCACGGACTCGGCATGTTCTGTCAGAAATTCGGTACCGATTAAGTGGGTCTACTTTCGGGGTCCTCCGTGACTACTTCTATGCCATCGGAGGGGAAGAAAGTAACTGTGAGCAGAGCCTCCTTGCTACAATCCAAAAAACGACAAAATACAATCAAATTGCTATAGTTTGCTCCGATACCTTAAAGTGTAGGCCTATACATCCATTACAACTGAGAAACGAGACCGGAGTTCCGCCCGCTTGCTGAAGTTGTAGGGGTTTTGAATATCAAACCATCCTTCTGCTGTTTGATACTACCATTCCTGCCCATAAATATTACGCTTGGCTTTAAGAGAAAGATTGTCTGTCCACTTGTCTCAGGGTAGCTGGCTTCTGTATACTTTTCATACCTCAAAGGCCGATGTCTCAAAACGTCGAGAGGTTTGGAGCTCATTCAACATGGGTTCAAAGCTCCTGTTGTTTTATAACCACATCCCTCTTTGAAAATGTAGCGTTTCTTTGTTAAGCGGCCGGTTGTCGTTGGACACATGAGAATCTGGGTACATTGCTCAATAAGGTCTGGTCTTTCAGATTCCATCTTCCGGAAAGAAATAGACAAATCTTCTAAGACTAATCCAATTCACGAATTCGACGCGATCTAATTTATATACTGCTCTCATCTCGACATTATCCCATCAATCTTTCTTTTGCAACATTCATTGCAGTCAGTCAGTCAGTCAGTCAGTCACTATCCAGCGGCATCAAGGTGAACACCGATACCGGAGCCGGCAGTCAAGGAGGACAGGGCCTTCGACCCAGACCTTCCGGATCCATACCTACGACTCCCTTTCAACACCTAGCGGTTCAGAACACCCCTTCAGTAACTTCATCACCACCTAACTTCAATCAGTTGAACATGCCTCCAATACAATCTCAGCTAGGCGCCATGTCTACCACAACGCTTCCCGCGTCGCCTCCCACTGGTTCTCTCAACCTGTCCAGCTTCTCCAGGGACAACAGCCCATTCACTGGAGGCAACCTAGATTATCAAGTCACGGGACCCAACCAACCGTTCTTTGCCACTTCAGACAGCGGTACGCCCCAGTCGCAGCAGCCCTACCAGCAATTCCAAGCCAACCCGCAAGTCTTCAGCTCCATCGATAGAGCGCAGTCGGAACCCAGACCGCTGGCCAACCCGTTCAGGATCGAGGGCTCTGACTTCCGTGATGCCTCACCTAGCGCACCTCTAGCCAACGCAGACGCAGAATCCAAGAGCAGAGTGGACGTCGAATCCGCAAAGCTCCGGCGCATGCAGCGGAGACTGGCGCTCGAATTCCAACTCCACCAGCAGCGGGAAGACAACAGCCAGCGCCAGCGCCAGCCCGCGATTGCCAGAGAATGGTGGAAGAAGGAGAGCGCCGCGAGAATCCGCCTCGCCAAAGAAGTCGGCAAGCTCCGGGAAGAGTATGCGAGCCTAAAGGCCGAGCTCGACGATGCCAGGGAGGTGATCCGGATCTACAACGGGCAGCAGGTGGAGAAGTAGGATCATTTACGATACGATCAGTACATTCAAACTCGTCCGTCTAGCAGCACTGCCTCCGAGACGTCTTTACCAGCCTCAGCAGTCTCAACATCGACACGGATATGCCGGATGATGGTGACGGATTTCGGGATATTCTTGTTGCGGTAATTCCCATGCTCACGAAATATTATAATTCGATTGTGGGGATCAATGAGTTCATCGACCGAGCCGAGCCTGGAGAGACGTACTGTTTCAACCACATCATTGGAGGCTTTGAATCCGGCGACGAGATTCCACTTTGGGAGCCTTCTTCTTGCCCGACCTGTTCAACGCGTGATGGTGAATCGTGTTTTAAGATTGAGTGCCTTCCTCGTTCTGCGGGCGAGAGGAAGACTTACAACTTCCCTTCGGTGCAAGGGCCATGGTCCTGGGTACCTTAGATCGAACACTGTTTCTGTAACGGCGGGCTACTGGGAGGTAGGAAGCAGTGCTATGTATCGTTTCTTGAGCTAGGTTGGGAAAGTATGGATCACGGTGGGAATTGGGAAAGGGGATGGGCATAGGAATAAAAATAGATCGAATATTATTATGAGAGCACCGTGCAAAGTAACCAGTGAGGTCCCCCATCCTCTCCCATAAATGAGGTGTGTATCTCTGAATGCGTAGGCTTCCTAGAGAATTGTTGGTATACACACGTCAGCAGGGGCAACCGTACGGTTGAGACGAAGGTCAATATCAATTGTATCGATTCTGCGTCTGTATGTGTATGTGTGTGTGTATGAGGAGGAGTTGGGCGAAGCCCCCGATTCCTCCGGCGGTAAGGTGTAAGTAGAAGGTCCGTTTGTACGGGCCCTTACCGCCTGCCTATTCCACCTTTTCTTCCGACTGCCCCTAATCCAACAAGAATAATGGCTTTCCGCGTCAGTCGCGGATCCCTCCATGTGCCGTAACCGTAAAGTGAGTTCTAGAAAGTAATGAGAATTATTCATGTATCTATCAAATGTCTGCCTATTGTTAGACAAAGCCACGATTTTGATGGCTTGAGGCCTGACATTACTAGATGGCAGGATCATAGGCTCATAGGAGGGAAATGAGACTCGGGGTTGGGTCATGGCTCGGGCACTGGTGTATAGCAGGTCACTCTACCGTATCGTCCTCATGGGCGGCGGCAAGAGTTCTCAGCCTGAGGACCTGAATAACTTCATGCACCGAGACTTTTATATCAAGTGCCTCAGCTGTTGCCTTTAATCTGGGAAGGACCGGTATAGAGTTGAAATACAGGATCGGGATCTACGATGGGCTTGGTTGGAAAACAACGGTATGTGTTATGGTTCAATACATCAATCCTTAGAGTTAGAAAACCTAGACGGTCGTTAGATGATCCCTGGTAGATCTAACGTATTCGTCCACGGGATACGTTGGTTCTAGCACGTAGATGCACAGCGAGCCAGAAAATAGGCGATTATAAGTGAAGGGGAAAGAAAGAGAAATAAGCAGTAGCAGCCGCCTCACTTTCTATCTCTTTGTACCACAGCCTAGAGAGGACAAAAGTAGCTTTCGTGAGCAGCTGCCGCAGCAAAGGTAGTCAGACTGACTTTATACCCGCCAATATCGAGGCATCAGGGTGAACACCAACGGCGTCGCATCCACCCAAACTTCGAGGTCCCAATTCGCAGTATGAAAACTAGTATAGAGGAACCATTAAGCCGCGTCACAGCCGCGTTGTTCTCAAGACCGAGATGCAATAGTAGTGGTTTAGGCCCAGGTAGGAAGATAATGGAGGTGCGACTCGGGTGGATTGTGGGCTTTGAGGTTGCCGAGTGCCGTACAGCCGTGTGTGTCTTGCTGTTTCTATGCAGGTATATAGTAGCGGGATTAATACCCCAGTCTTCGGAATCTTGATTATCTCCAGCTCCGATGTTGTCGAGGGTCGCGTAAACGATGAGTTCTCCGAGCCGTGAGACATACTGTAGACTGTTGGATCGATTACGTGCTCAGTCGTGGTTCAAAACTAGGTGGAGGGAAAGAAAGACCAGTGAGATAGGAGCCAGTCGCCATTCCTGCCGAGACACTGATATTGTTCTGACTGTAGTGGCGTGATGGAAGCAGGCGACTTGGAGGGAAGGAGCCACACAGTCACCGGCTGGGTATGGTATATAGGTTGGTTTTTTTGCTTTATCTTTCACCATCGGATGAGGAGACTGGTTGGCGTGACAAGTTGGGACTGCTCACTCCCGACCTCCGCGCCAGCTGCTTAACCCCCGGTGTTTTTTTTTACTTTTTCGATTTTTTTGATTTTGAAAGGTCTCGAGTTCTAATCCCCTTTGAAGAAGGTATTATTGAACCAGCTCCATGCAGTGCGTGTTGTTGAACAAGGTTACCAGATCTCGTAGAAATAAGGTACGCGGGTTTTACCCACATTAAAAAGAGAGTTTTGAAATGGTTCAGTCCGAGTAACATTAAGCTTCTTGAAAGAGTCAACATATGCTCGGGGTTCTCAGCCTTATAGTGCAGATTCGAGATTGTGTTTGAGTCCTTGAGTGCAAGTTCCCACGGCACTCGTCGAGGAAACCTCGGATTCGCATTAGTGAGACCGCATTCGTATCTCATGCTGCTTCAGCGGTTCCACCCGCGTTTCCCCCACAGTCTTAGCGTGATGACTAGCGGTTTGATCTGCAAGAGATTCCCCAGCAGCAGCAGCCAAGTGACCCTGCGCCCTATGGGCAGCCCCGGCAGGCGTCTTTGAAGCTTGAGGTGGTCAGGTTCCTCGTTTCCCTCAATGGCCCCCTCGTAATTGACTTACGAAATCTCCCACCGTATTCGGCAACTACCGGCCCTTATTGGGCGAGGTTCTTCGTAGTCAGTGCATTGGACGTTCGCATTCTCTTAATCTTTCATTGTTCTCCCTCATTTCTCTCTTCTGAGTCCTGGCCATTTCCAACCCTTTCACCCACGCGGCCATCTTACGAACCCGAACCCGCTTCAACACTTCCAGTTCCCACGGAATCCACGGTGTATCTATCTCTCCACCACAAATCCAACCAACGGTGTACCTCAACACCCCTTGTCCACCCTTAGCCCGTGCCGGCATCGCGCGCGCGCGCCCATGGAGAAGCGCACAAGGCGCCTCGGTCACAAAAAGTCGAGGAACGGATGCCAGCGCTGCAAAGCACGTCGTGTCAAGGTACGATAACGTCCCTGGTGTTCGACGCGACTCTGTCTTCCGCTCTACGTACAGACACGAACTCATGTTTCTTTGTGTGTTTTTTTCGTGTAGTGTGACGAGGAACGGCCGTGTCAGAAGTGTGTTGCCCATGGGGCACATTGCAGTCTACTCGATCGTCCCGCATCGGTAACGGCGCCTCTCACGCCACCCGCCGCAGCCAAGCTTGCTCAGAATGCGCAACGATACGCACCCATTCAAGCCGCGGCAGCGAGGGTGACAACCTCGTCGACCTCGTCTTCGCAGCAGTCAAATCATGGCGTGCAAGAAGCGGCGAGTGAAGCAGGTCTCACCCCCAACACAGCAGGTATGATACGATCAATCCCAATTTCACAGACCCTAGACATTCTGCTCAGAACTAGAGAATTGACCTCGTCTACTCAGTGAGCAGCACTTCTCCCTATCCCGGGGGTGAAGCGGCGCCAG
Organism: Colletotrichum salicis; assembly: GCA_001563125.1. Lineage (NCBI taxonomy): Eukaryota > Fungi > Ascomycota > Sordariomycetes > Glomerellales > Glomerellaceae > Colletotrichum > Colletotrichum salicis. The sequence goes on from JFFI01002687.1 coordinate 9,384, forward strand.
ATCCTCGCAACCCCGCCACAGACCCCTGGGATCTCTCGGAGGATTGGCTACAGAGTTTACGCCTGATGCACCACTACAGCACCAGTACCCGGCACGTCCTGCCAAAAGATGCCTGTACCGAAGAGCTCTGGAAGACGGCTATACCCGAGATGGCTTGCTCTCACGTATGTAAGAACCTTACCCCGACGGGCCAAATGTACTTTCATTCCACCCCTCTTCTTCTGCCGTGGAGATGTGGTGGGTGAAATGGAACGAGTCGAGGTTTGCGAACCAGTTCGTCTTACTAACACCATAACTCAACAACAGAAATTCCTTATGCACGGCCTATTGGCACTATCCGCCCTCCATTACGCCCACATCCACCCGCAAGAGCGGAAGAAGTACGACATCATCTCGGTGAACCACCAGAATGAGGCACTGCGCTTCTTTGCCCTCCGTCTAAACGACATCAACAAGGACAACTGCGAGGCCTACTTCTTCCTGGCGACGCTCATCTTCATCGTCAGCATCTGCTCCGTGGCACACAGCGAGGGCTTCGGCAGGCAAATCACGCTCAGCGACGTCTCGCAGTCCTTCTCGCTCCTCCACGGCGTCAAGGGCATCCTCGACTTCCAGCCCATCGAGGCATGGAGGCAGCGCGGAGGTCCCCTCGACGCCCTGTTGCGCCCACCCGTGCTGACGCAGGGAGGCTGGGTATCGACGTCGGCCTTCCAGAAGCGCCTCGACGCCATCACCTCGCTGGCGAGAGAGGTGCCCGCGTCCTTCACCGACGTCATCAACCCGCAGTCCGTTTGCGTGCTGGCGCTGGAGGGTCTGCGGAGGGCGCACCAGATGAGCAAGGGCGCGGGGGAGAAGCCCGGCGGGGTGTGGGGGTGGTCTGCTACCCTGCCCGCCATGTTTATCGACATGGTTGCCAGCGGGCACTCCACCGCGCTCGTCATCCTGGCGCACTACGCCGCTCTGGCGAAGCCGTGTGAGAAGGCCGACTGGCTTTGCGACGGGTGGAGTAGCGCCGTGATGCGCTTGATTGAGAGGACGTTGGACGACGAGTGGAAGCCGTGGATTGAGTGGCCGAAGCGGAGCGTGGTTGAGAGGATTGACGTTGACGATATGGAAGGGTTGAATTGATACCCCCCCCCCTCCAATTCCTAGTGTACCGTCTATAACAGATCCTTGAACGTAAATCTCAAAAAAGGACACAAGTCCAGAAGCATCACAAAAATGTCAAGCGCTATATGTACATTGGATGTTGCCAAATTTCAAGATGATGGACTTGGTTGATAAGGAAGGCTGGTAGGGTCTGGCCATGACTCAAAAGTAAATCGCTCGTTACTCCGCACTCTTCTCGGGTGAATGAATGCAACGCATTGCTGCAAAGTTTATCCCTCTCCAAATTCGTATCCGTATCCGTATCAGACAATCTTCATCCATCAATGCCCACTTACAGCTTCCTGATCATGATTGTCTTCTTGGGATCCGGAACAGTCTAGCAGTCCACGTCAGCATCACTCCATTCCATGTCACAGGATAATCGTATCCCCTAGATTGAGGCTTGTCAAGGGGGGAAAAAAAAAAAAAAGGAAG
>JFFI01002687.1:20190-33580 GCA_001563125.1 Colletotrichum salicis
CCTCCCCACCCCCATCTCCACGGCCAAGACCGCCATCAACGGCATCCAGATGTGGTTCCAGGAGTACAACAAGGCGGCCGGCGGCGTCCCCATCGTCATGGACCACGGCGGCCTCGGGTACTCTGCCTACTTTGGCTCCGTCATCTCCCGCCTCGTGTCCGCGGGCCACTACGTCATCGCCGTTGACCGCCGTGGACACGGCCGCACGACGTACAACAAGGACGACGTCTTCACCTACGACCAGATGGCGCTCGACATCCACGACCTTCTCGAGGGCGCCGGCGTGTCGTCGTACAACGTCGTTGGATGGTCTGATGGTGGCATCACCACCCTCGCGGCGCTGATCAACTCCGTCACGGCCAAGCCCATCAACAAGGCCTTCATTTTCGGCGCCTCGGCCAAGCCTGACCAGACCAACGCCACCTTCAGCGACACTGCCATCTTCTCTACCCTGGTTGCCCGCTGCAGAACCGAGTACGGCACCCTCCAGCCCGGAGCCAACTTCACCGAGTTCGCCACAAAGGTTGCCACGATGGAGGGTACCCTCCCCCAGTTCACCGATGCGCAGCTCAAGGGCATTGCTGGTGCCAAGGTCATGATTGCCGGCGCCGAGCACGAGGAGGCTGTCAACCGCGATGTCCCCGGTATCCTGAACAAGGCCATCCCCGGCAGCCAGGTTACTATCCTCACCGGTGTCAGCCACTTTGCGCCCATGCAGGACCCCGATCAGTTCACCAAGGCTGTTACCGACTTCTTCAAGGCATAAGGGAAGGACGTTGTTGGCATCTGCGGTTTGCTTGTTTGATTTTGCCTGTTTTATAGAGAGAAGGTCTCGGGACTAGGGAGGCATTTGTGTTGATGAAAAGCCCATCGGTGTAGCATTGATGAGATAGCTTGAATCCAACGACTGGAAGAACTTTCACCGTCCCGAATACAGAACTGAATGTGACTTATTGAAGAAACCCCATAAACAAGAGGTTGAAACAAGAGTATAGTCTAGTAGGCTCTGGCTTTGGAGTCATTTCCTTTTCCCATTCTCGAGGATTTATTTCCTGATAGGAATCTTGATCCAATTGAGATCCCTGGCTAGACTTCATGCGGCTTCTTCAAAAACCCTAAATACGAGTAACCTGAACCAGCTGGCGATTCATTTCATCAAAGCTCTCGAGGTTGCCGAACGATTCGGAATACATGCCTCTCGGCGACGACCTCGCCCTGTGTCACAGCTAGCCGAGCTGCCATTTCCAAACTCTTGGGCATACGAACACCTCGATTTTCTGCGAGAATGCGGCAAAAGTCCCGGAACCGAGTATCAGACCCAGATCCAAACGAACCAGGGAGCTCGTTAGACAGATGCTGCCACCATAGCCTACAGGTCTTGCTTTCTGCCATGTCATCGTCGCCGAGAACTCATCTATTTCGCAGTTGGTGACTAAGTCAAATGCCTCAAGCAAGGTGCTGTCCACGTTCTTCAGGTTCTCTGTACGGGTTAGGGAATGGCGTTGGCGTAATTTTCTTCTTGGGAGGGTTACTTGCCGAAGTGTGAGTGAAAATGTAAGTGTGGCTGGTCTAGGTGCTCGGGAAATACTCGTGTTCCTGTTGTCATCGGAAGTGAGGACGCCACTGAGGAGTCGCTGGCCTTTCAGCAGTGCTTTCACATTCATCGGCGATGGGGGCAGTTCCTCGATCGAGGTACAGCTCACGTTGGCTACATTGGTGTCTAGCTGAATGTTTATTGTCGAGGTTACGACCGGTGATGGTCCTGTATTGGTGTGTGTATATTTGCGCCCAGAGGCAAGCCATCGGTTCCATAATTCAGAGCGACATAGCCTCCCGCAACAACTATTCCACCGCCAAGATCAAGTGGTATGGAGTCTTGCTTACACAACCCCTCCGAGATCAAACAACCCCTCCGATATCAAACAACCCCTCCGATATCAAACAACCCCGAGGCCGCGATTCAATTGCAAATGAGAGAGATTCGGTGGGAGAGGATGGTAGGTATATACAATGATGTCACGAGTTATGGCACGCAGCAATGGGCATATGGAGTGTGGTAAAAGTGGCTTGTATTATCCAAAGAGAAATAGACAAAAGAAAGAAGCCTATATGTAGGATATAAGTGAGTTCTACGTGATAACACACGTGACGGGCATGTTCAGGGATGCTGGAAATCCTGGTTTTGTGACAAATGACAATGATCCTTTGATCAGATGAGAATGGAGTCATCAGATTGAGTGACAGGAAGTTTAAACGTTGATCTTAACTGCTTTGCATTCGGGAATTAAGACAGAGACAGCGATTTGCTTAAGTACGCAGACCTTTGCCTGTTTCTTTTTGATCGATACATGTACTTGCAAAGCCGTGCAGTTGTTCCATAGTCTTAACATAGCTAAAACTGTGTAGAGTTTTGCAAGTTCTATCTTGAGATGGAATGTGAAGTTTTATGTAATTATTACATGTATCCACGGTGCGGTTGATTGCCTCACCATGGAACATGACCTTATTTGACAAAGTGATTTGACTCCGAAAGAAACAGAGACGTACAGCGAAAGTAAATGGGCTTATTGCCGTGGGAAAATTGACTGACTATAACCGTACTTTTCCTGACACAATCTCATTCAGTGGGAAAATGTCCGGGTTCGCATCTCTGGTTGCCCTCGAGCTCCTTGTTCTTTTTTGCCATTCCCACCAGAACCAACCTCCTGCAAAGAGCAAAGTGACGACCATTAATGGGATGGTGACTTGAAGGAATCTTTCAAAGGCAACTCTAGAAAACTTGACTCCATCTTGATACTTCACAACATCTGTGCTGAAAAAGGTCTAAAGTGTTTGTCAGCATCGCCAGAGATTTGCAACATGGAGATTCTTAATTTCTTACACTGGAGAAGGTTGCTGGAAGGTAGAACAAAGTGACTACTGTGACGATACGCATGGCAATAGCTTCCATTGCACTGCGATCGGCTTGGTCGTACATACTTGCTGTGAGCTTCGACGCAGCCAGAGCAGTCTGTGCCTGCAGGTGTTGAATGAGCTAAGGCAAGACATTAGTCAGTGAAAACACATGGGGTGCCATGTGCGTTTTGAACATACAATTGCCTTCCTATCTGCCACAATCTTCACCAAAACCTTGGCTCTGGAGATTTGCATTTGGGTATCATATATGATCTCGTCGAGTTGAAATGCGAAGTCGTTGACCGCTTGTTTGCAAGCTCGGAGTTCACAACTCGGGAAATTCTGATCTTCAATAAGCTCCTTGTAGAACTTCCTCAACAGAGTTAGGATGTCGGCATTTGATCCCATTACCATGATGGTTTCATTGGTTTTGTCTTCCCACTCTTGGACTCTCCCCAGGGACTCAGAATCAAGGGTATCCAAGTTAGACTTTTGTATGGCAATGATATCGAGTGTCTGGGGTGCTCTGGTTAGACTGAACTCGCAATTTGGATGTTGTAGGCATAATCTCACCAGATTGTCAATGATTTCTTCGAGTGACTGCACATTCCATCTCCATTCTGATGTTGACCACCTCGCCAGAGCAAGATGTATCTCTAAAGATGACAGCAGTGACTGCTCCACCGTTCCGAACTTGGAAGAATGTTCCCGACTCTCATGGAAAAGCTCCTGGATACGGCCTTTGACCACTGCATGCGGATCCCCGAATATCCAGTTCTGGACCCCGGATCCGACGTCAAACTGATGATGAACAGCCGCTTGCCTGATTTTCCAGACCTTATCAACCTGTTTTCCGGGTTGCTCAAACTTGAGCCCTACTGTCTTCAAGTTGTAACAAATCTGGAATCTCCTTCCGCTTCGGCCCATGTCTGGAATACATGTCCCTGGGACGGGATTTATGAGAGCCTTTTCTGTCCTAAAACCACTGAAACGAAGGTTTTTGTCTTCACCGTGTGGGGACCCATAGACGTAGAGAAAGTCCAGGAATTGCGGCATGACTTGGTAAAATGTCAGGAGACGCTTCAGCATCGTGGATTGCGCCTCCAGAGGTGCTAGAGCGTTCTCCGCAACGAGGAATCTGAGCATCACTGGATTAGTCTTAAATTTTGCAGCCATTATACGGAAGGCTCACACAAATCGGCATTTTACATCCTCCTGGAATGCCAAGACTCTGGAAGACTCAGTGCGTCTCTGTGGGTCTGAACTGGCCACATTAAGATCGCCAAGAAACTCTTTCAAGTGATCATCGCTCAGTACGTTTTCTTTGCTGACTTTGCCGGCTAGTGTTATGTCACGAACTGGGATCTTGGCCTTTTCATTGCTGACGAAGAGGCTTTGATCTCTGTCCTTGAGTCTCTTTCTTTGGTCTGACAGGCTGGATCGTCCATAAGAGCTAGCTGACACATGGTTGAGCGGGTAGCTGCCTGATGCAAGATATGATCTTTCGAATTCAGGAGGTAGCTGAGTTGGAGTTGGCATGGTGGATGCAGGTCGACTAATTCGATAGATTGCCTGCCCAGATTAAAAAGTATCAAAAGGAGTTTTGACAAACATGTGTGCCCCTGGACCATCAAAGGCGCGGTAGATGACGAGTTTTTAGGATGTCTGATTTAGGCCGAAACGACAACATGAACGGAAGACATCGAGCAAACGACGTCAGGAGGCAAAAGCCTAGCAGCATCAGCCCCCCTGGGCTCTCTGCAAGGCATCGTTCGCTGTCGCCTATCACATCAATTGAGACAAGGTGCATGGACTGCGTCCTTTGCCAAGTCGTTCCACAAAGGCAGGCTCCGGTCAGCTAAGCAGGTAAAACGCCACGCCCGATTATTCTCGGTAAGTAAAACTTGGTCAAATGACTTTGTGGCGGAATTCACATGCAGTTTGAGTGCAAGTCTCAAGTGGCCAATAAAATTCCTGAACCAGTCCCAACCTCAATGTGAAGCACCATTATCCGAGGTGGGCGATGAGGGGCCGGTGAGGAAGGTCGCCGGTATCTTACGCCGGTCTTTACATGTGGAGACGATGAAAAATTGGCAACGGTGACAGTTATAGGTAGGGCTGTTCAAGAAGAATCACGACTTTCACTTTTGCCACACTACAAAACTGAGATTTCTCTGAAAGTTTATACTAAGTTGACCTATTCATTCGGCTCCCATTAATCATCGTCTGTTATCTGTTCTTCGGGATCTGGAGTTTGTATCTCCCGCTGCTCCTGCCTCGTGATATCATTTGGATTCCTGTCTCTAATTTTATCAATCGCGTCCTTGTCTTGCTACTTGAGGTTAGAATGCCATGCGATAAAGCTTGCCCTCATGGCGTGCTACAAGGGACTATTACTCGACGAACCTGTGTGAGGCGACGCGGTGCATAGAAAAAGTAGGTGTCATTGAGATGCTACATATTAGGTTAGAAGATCTCCAGGTTGTTTTTGTACTGTAATAGACGAACCTGTTTCTCACTGAAGCCTCCACCCATGGCGCTGACATTGTCGTTCTCGAAGTGATTGAGTAGCCATTCTTGCAGTCTATCCCATCTCAAGTTGTATGAGCTAACATGCTCTGTGAACCAGTCGCTGGGAGGTTTCGGCATTGTTTGAGATCTTTGGAGCTTCTGCGAGTTTGCCGAAGTTCCGCTGCCTTGTTGGGTATTTACATCGTTGGTATTTGTCCGTGATGGGCTCCAGGTTGAGGTGAACTTTTTGTTCAAGGCTGGAAACATATTCAGCCTCTTCGAATTTCAGATAAGGTCCTTTAACAGATAGTCTCCAAGCAGTGGATGAGAAGCGATGTTGGTGTGAATGAGGGCGCAGGGAAATTTTGCTATCTGTGTTGCGATCTTCGAGGAGGCGAAAGGTGACTGGCCCCCGAGGCTTTCTCTCAAAACGAGTGAGACCGTGATGAAAGCCTTGTAGAAACTGCAGGGTAAACTCCCGAGGACTCGGTGATACTTAAATGGAAACGTGGCGGGATGCCTCGTAGGCAGCGAGGTCTGATGGCTCAGCAAGGCGTCTGAAAGGCACGGTGCGCGAACAAGCATAAAGTAGGCTGCCCTTGTCAGGTAGGCGACATTTGTTCGCTGACGAATGGTATCATTGAGTGGTTGAGCAGGTAAGGTAGTCGAACCAAGGCTTTACAGGTGCTGTTCGACGAACAATATGTTATTGTTTAGTTTTGGGAGCTGATTATACCGTCATACCCCAAGGACATGGAGAATGCGTCCAATGGCCTCTTTTACAGTGTATAAACGCGCAAACCCATAGCATATATGATGGCCTGGGTGTTCGATTGATAGAACCCAGGCATCTCAGGTCGCAGGTTTGTACCTCTGTCTCCGGTATGAATATTGCGTGGGATGCTTGAGTTTTATGCGGTGGGTAAATCGGAGAGGGCTCCCAGTACTGTGTGCCACTTCTAATCTGGTTCATTCAATCCAAGGTAGTTTAGTCGTGCCAGAGCCTTGTCATACACAACGTAAGACACTCGCCACCCCTCTTGAAGCCATATTAGCGGCCAGGTTATGGATGGTCGCACCCATTTCGTAGAAAAGCCAGGGCTTACCCCTCACTTCTTGCATGGACATGTCACAAGTAGGTATGTCACGATTGCCAGGGAAGAGATCGAGCAAGATGAGATTCGTACTGGTGGGTTTTCCTTATCAACATAGATTTTGCTACGTTTCGACTGACAAGCCAAAAAGCGAAGGTTCTGAGGCAGGTAGTTTACGTTCCTCAAGAGTGGCCATGAGTTCCTCGATATAAAGACGGCTTGTTGTTGTTCGAACCATTCCTTGAAGTAATAGACGTAAATTGTTGGAAGAGAATCAGCGACCCCCCGTTCTTGATGCAGGTCAGCCGCCCATCACCTGTAGTAGGGAACTACAGCTCCTCCCAATATTGTTTATTGGCTCGCTCTTCTGTTGGTTCCCTCCTCACCCGCTCCATTTCATCCAGTGTCCTCGCACTTGTCCCGCCTGTCTGCGTGCCTGCTTGCGCTGCTTTAGCCTGTGGCCTCCCCACTCGTCTTCGCTTCCAACATCAACTCCGTACTCGGGCCCAACGAAGCAATCACCAGAAACCCCCACCAACGTCTTCAAGATCGCATTGGATTTATATGTGCGATAGTTACCACATATTGTTACACGTGTGCTAGAGACAACCCCCCTACTTGATCTGCCCCGGCCAGGCGGCAGAAACGCTGTCTCACCATGAGCATCGCCACGCAATTCGACTACAGTGCCGAGTTCAATACCGCCTTCAATGAGTTCAAGGCCATTCGCGCTGAAGAGAGTAGGGTCTCGAAATGCGGTGGAGAATTCATCATTGTTGAAAATGTTACCCGTCGACTCGAGAATAGGTCACAGACATGCCATCGCAGATTCAAAAACGATCTCGACAGGCTATGCCAGACTCATTGGCTGCGTCACAATTCCATGCAACCGCCAACGATGCAACTGGAAGCTCTGAAGGGTTATCGCTGTATTTTCTATATACTGATTGAAATCGGTGCTCCATCGAAAATCGACGTGTTTCGCGAAAATGGTCTCAGCGACAACAAATTGCCGATCGATATGGCAACGCTGAAAACTAAGATACGAGCGCGAGATTTCGAAACATATTTCGATATTTTCTTCAAGGCTCAATTAGCCTGGTGCCCAGTGCAGTTCGAACTTGGTATGAGAGAGAAGTACTTCGACAGAATCATGCCCGTTCTGGAGAAAACTGAAATCAAGCCTCATCGAGACGGTCGTGGACCACGCAAGAACACTGCGTCATTATATTCGATCGAGGTTCCCGAAGAGATGGTTGGCCCAACGTTACAACGAAAGATGGCGTCAGCAAGGTTCAAGCGCCAAGGGGATCCTTCCCAAGGATACGTAAGTTGAGTCCTGCTGCCTGAGTTGGCGACGGTGTTCATATGGTGGCATTTATTCAAGGTTCTAACATCACAATAAACAGCGATATAGATTTGCCCTAAAACAGTTCGAGTTCGAGAAATACAGTCATTTCCGAAACGAGGCCAACATGTTTGAACATCTCAGGGACAAAGACGGAATGGTCCAATACCTTGGGTGGTACCAGGGACTTGAGACCGACGGCGAAGGGAAACGGCGAGAGTACCATAACATCGTTCTGGAGCTCGGAGATTCTGATCTATACACTGCTATTCGCAAGTTGGAACCTCCTGTGTCTCCAAAGGAGATCTTGAGTTTCTGGCAGGCAATGTTTGGCATTTCCGAGGCGCTCGCGTCTATCTACAAGCTCCAGTTCGGTGGCGTGGTCTACAACACGTGAGCCCACTTAAGATTCCTGGAACAGTTTTGGGACTGTGTTATCATGCTGACACTTATGATAGTTGGCATGCAGATATCAAACCTGAAAACATACTTCGAGTTGACAACAGATTCAAGTTGGCAGACCCTGGAGAGGCCTACATTCAATTGTCTAATGCAGATAATCGTCGACAAGTGGCCAGAGTGACCGGAGGCACAAGAACCTATGGTCAGTACTACTAATAGGTGTGGCGGCCATGGATATTCCTTACTCACATTTCTGCCACAGGTGCCCCAGAAAAGGCTGCATATCTGGATGGGAAAAGTGCGCAAGAGCCTTCTGTCACGCAAACAAGTGATGTCTGGTCACTTGGCTGTGTGTTTTCTATCGCAGCAACCTATGTTGTATTAGGACCCCAAGGGGTTCTGATCTATGACAGAGTTCGAAGAGCTGGCCTACTCGAGAAGACCGGGGAGACAAGCGACACCTTCCACAACAACGGCGCCGTTCTTTCTGAAGTAACAGAGTGGCACGAATACCTTCGAGCAGTGGCACGAAAGACAGACATGTACACGGCTGATGTACTAAACATGGTCGATCAAAACATGTTGGTCGCAGCCCCTGATAAAAGATTCACGGCCAGTCAAGTGCGGGATTGGTTCAAAGGACGATTGGAACGGTCTCCAATTGCAATTGAGGAGGTTCCAAGCAGAATTGAAAACCTCCTTCAAGCCATTGAGCTCCAAGTAGAGCTCGAGTACGAACAACACTCTGGAATCAAGCGACATGACACAATTATCGTACCAAATCGGCCGGCATCGAGGAACGCTCAAGTTTCAACGGAACCTGACTTCAAGAGCCAGAAAGAACTTCTCGACCAAGGCATTCGGCCAACAGCTCATAGACCAGCCAGAGGCAACTCGCCGAACCCACCAACTTTGGCCCTGGTTATGCCTTCTGACCAGGCCACTCCAACGCAGAAATATTCCGATTACCGTTACAATCAAGACTACGCATCGGAGCGCTTCGGAGGTCATCACTCGCGAATACAATCGCCACTAGGAAATACCACAGTTCAAGTACCACCTCCCCGAACTGCTGTAACAATGTGGGAAGTGATGGAAGTTCTCGAAGAGCATGGCCATGGGCGACGTCTCACTAGCTTTTTGGGGAAAAAGAAACGGGTTTCCGTCAGAGGTAAGGCAGCGTGGAAAACGGATAGCCTGACCGAACATCTTGATGAACGACTGGAGACGGAGTTTCGAAAGAGGGACATCGTAAGTAGACTCGGTCACTTGTCTACTTGTTGCACTAAGATGTGATATGAGATTGACAATCATTAGGTCTACCTTGTTGACAACGGCACCTCCATGAAACCGCACTGGAAACATGCAACGTTTATTTTGGAAGGGCTGGTTTGGCGGTCTCTGGGCTATGATGAAAACGGAATGGAACTTTGCTTCACCGATCCAGACACTCCTCCTGCAGCATTCATCAAAGAGTCAAGGAAACAAGATGTCAGCACATTTTCAGAAGCGATGAAGCTAGCCAAGCCATCGTCGGACGACAAAAAGACAATGATTGTCCCGGAACTAGCACGAATCATCAACGACTACACAAAAGCGATGCTTTCTAAGCGACGCCCCAAGAAGAAGACTATAATTGTTCTGACTGATGGGGTTTGGAGCGGCATGAACATACGAAATACACTGGATGAACATCTCAGGGCCGTGTTCCAACTTTTGCGAGACCTTCACAAAGATCTTCCGGTCCGCAACAACCTTCACAGTCAGGCTCAGGAAGACATTGGAACAATTCGCCCAATTACTATCCAGTTCGTGCGATTTGGGACCGACAAAGAGGGGTACGAGAGGCTCAGGCATCTTGATGATGACATGACCAACTACGGATGCCCGTAAGTGATTCTCTCGTCCGGCCTTACCTTTCTGGAAGTTGATAGTACTGACAAAAGACTGCATACAGTGACCTCATCGATACCGAACCGGCCGACGGAGATGTTTACAAGATGTTCCTGGGGAGCCTATGCGACGATATCGATCGCCAGCAAACCATGTTAGAGCCCACTCGTACGATGGTGACCAGCCCCAGCTCTATCAGCGGGAGCATGCCCGCAGGACCATTGAGTCGTGAGCCGACGCAAGAGAGAGAACATTCGTTTCACAGAGATTCCACACCGATATCGCCAGCTCATCATGCTCTGGAAACAAGTCACTACGGAGGGCAGTTCTTGCCGACAAACAGCAGGGTTCAAGAGGCCTCTCCGCTCTCCCTGGACCCTCAGGAGTTGTCGGCTTCACACTACGATACCCATTCGGCTCAAGGTCAAGTACTACCGCTTCGCTTACCTCCCCCCCGGCACGGATCGATGCCTGTGCCTCCAAGGCCCGAAAATTAGCCCCAGCAACAACCACCTACGACTGCAGTGCCGTGGGGGTTACCTACAGAGTCTGGTCATGACCAGAGTTCAACACATCCTCGCGGAGAAGCCCATTTTGTATATCGTCATTCTCTTAATCCGAGTTGAGACTCTTCAAAGCGTGGTATTTTCTCCCTTCATCATTCCTTTCGAAACCCTGCACTCTAGGAGCATGGACTCGGCTTATCGAAGACAGGTGAAAGGTTTCTCTTATTCCCAAATCTCATGACTCCCAGGCATCTATCAGCTCAGTAATTTCATACCCAGGCTTTTTGGACGATATTCTTTAATTGGGCGTTCATGCCTTTGTTCTGCTTGACTATGTCGGGGTTTCAACTAGGTGCACGCTTGAATCGTGGCGGAATAGGGTTGTAAAAGGGCTAGTGAAAGACGGCTTTGATGGGGGGTTTTTTTGAAGCTCTGGCGTCGGATATTTCTGATAGCTCATTCGTAAAGTAATTATAATAGCTGTATCAAAAAATTATCTTATGCGAAGTTGGATTGACCGATGTAAAACAATATCTTTCTTTAATATCATGGTGGTTGACCGTTGAAGATGTTGAAAATGTCAGGACGTACCCCCATCAGCGTGCCCATTTAAGCGGGGGAGGGGCAGAGCGGCAGGTGGGTCGAGCGGTGTGAACAGAATGCGCAGGACCCCTAGATTCTTATCGCTCTTTCTGCAATTCCTTATCGAAGATACGCTAAGCTTAGGCGAGATCAGTTTCGTCAGGTCCCTGTTTGTTCCAGGAAAATTTCCCTTTTAACATCGCTCCCTCTTCACCACGGCTTTCAAGAATCTTCGCCGTTTGAGGACAGAAACCAGAGCAACCCCCATATTTCGACATCATGGATCGCAGAGGAAGAGGCTCCAACCAGAAGCGCGGTCCTAGACGTGACCGCCGGGATGCGCCGTACAGCGAGTCCCCTAGATCGGGCCAGCCCGCCCCGGCGCCGGTAGCATCAGCAACAGCAGCCGCCCAGTCGACGGCGCCGCCTCTTACCGAGCCCGTTCCCCAGGACACACCGAGATTCGCCGATATGGTTGGCGTTGACCAGTCTCTAGTCCAGGCCATCACACAAGACCTCAAGTTCGACCACATGATGCCCGTCCAGGCCGCTACCCTAGGCGAGCTCCTCCCTCCCAAGCGTGGCGATTGCCTCGTACAGGCGAAGACGGGTACGGGCAAGACGATTGCCTTTCTCCTCCCCGCCATCCAGACCCTCATCACGAACAACCGCGGCCGCGGCGCCGGCATCTCCCTGCTCGTCATCTCCCCTACCCGCGAGCTCGCCATGCAGATTGCCAAGGAGGCCGAGGCCCTTCTGCAGCGTCTCAAGCAATACCGTGTATGCATCGCCATCGGAGGCACGAACAAGGACCGCGAGGAGAAGCAGATTCTCAACGGCTGCGATATCCTCATCGCCACCCCCGGCCGTCTGATCGATCACATGTCAAACGAGTACATCAAGGATGCCTTCCGCCACCTCGATACCCTCGTCCTCGACGAAGCCGATCGCCTCCTCGACATGGGCTTCATGCCCGCCCTCAAGGACATCGTCCGCGCTCTCCCCGACAAGACAAAGACCAACCGCCAGGGCATGCTCTTTTCTGCCACAATCGCCTCCCACGTCGAGCAGGTCGCCGGCCTCGTCCTCTCCCAGGGCTACAAGTTCATTTCCACCATCCCGGCCGGCGAGGCAAACACCCACGAGCGCGTGCCCCAGCACCTCATCAAAGTGCCCACCTTCGCTGCTGTTGCCCCAGCCATGGTCGGTGCCATCCGCGAGGAGGCAGCCCATGTCGGCCCGGAGACTTTCAAGGCCATCATCTTCGCTCCGACGGCCGCGCTCGCCGACTTCTACGGTGACGTCCTCACCAACGTGCCCGGCATGCCCCCCACCGCCGTCCTGCATTCCCGCATCTCCCAGAGCAAGCGTACAAAGACGACAAACGACTACCGCGACTCCAAGTCTGGTATTCTCGTCGCCACGGACGTTATTGCCCGCGGTATGGATTTCCCCGGCGTCACCTCCGTCTTCCAGGTCGGCATCCCCGCCGACAAGGAGTCTTACATCCACCGCCTCGGTCGTACCGCCCGCGCAGGTGCAGAGGGCCGCGGCATCTTCATCGTTGCCGAGGTCGAGGGCTTCTTCCCGCAGTGGACCCTTAAGGAGATCACATTCCAGACTCGCCCCGCCGACCTCTCGTCTGCTGAGGCAGTGTACGAGATTGCGGAGCAGCGCATCGACGAGGCGCAGAAGGCCAAGATTTACCAGGCTTGGCTTGGTTACTACAAGAACTGGATGAAGCCGCTCAAGTGGGACAAGGACCAGCTCGTCGCCGAGGGCAACACTTTTGCCCGTGATGCGCTCGCTTGCTCTGAGACGCCCGCGATCCAGAAGAGCACTATCGGCAAGATGGGTCTCCGCGGAACCAGAGGTCTGGTCGTCATTCCCGACGCGCCCAAGAGCCGGCACGGACACCGCGGAGGCGGTGGCGGTGGTGGTGAGGGCCGCCCCGGTGGCTCTGGCGGTCGTGGAGGTGGAGGTGGAGGTGGTGGCGGTGGTGGTGGCCGGGGCGGTGGAAGACGTGGTGGTCGTTTCTAGATCCTTACATCCTTTTTCTGGGAGGCAGGTCCTGAGCTTGTTTACAGCAGCACTACATATCTTTTGATACCCTCATACAACTGTCTACGACGGGGAAATACGGGGATTCGTATACCTGG